>JANTFA010117003.1:0-13741 GCA_026413405.1 Phytosciara flavipes | reverse complement strand
TTCGGGTCTTCGCCCGACTCAGGCAAAAGGCCCTTCGGGAATGCCCCGAACGCCCATATGGCCAGTCCGGCACTGGAGGCACGCCTAATAGCAGTATCTGAGAAGGAATCACACTTGCCGTTGTGGTCAACTAGCCGATGAATTCGGAGGTCATGGTCTCAAATGTACGAAAAGCGCCGGCAGGTTTTCTCGACACTCAGCGCTAAACGATATAATCAAAGTTGCTCTTTCAACCACTGAAGTTCCGTCAATGTTGGAACCAGTTGACATTTGCCGTGATGACAATCGAAAGAGTGATGACGAAGTCACCATTGTTCCTTGGAGCCTTTTTGTCTACAAAACTATAATTCGCCGCAAATAGAGCCAGCAGTTAACAAGAAGGATGTTTACAGGACGGTTTGCAATATGTACCACTGTGTAGTATTCGCCGTTGATTGTTTGGGTGGTTGTTAAAACGAGACACAGAAGTTTGGTTTCAAATGGAAACGAAAATGAGCAACAGCACATGTGAACCATGGTCGTTTTTGTACCTTCGTCAAAGAGTTAGCGTTGACATTCAAAAAGAGAATTCCGTAAGTGTTCATGAAACGATGCCATCCTGGTCTTCCTTGAGTGAAATTTATTACTTCAGGTGATTTTAGATTTTTGGTTTTTATTTAATTTGAGGTTACACTCCTTTCCAAAAAAATCTATGAGTTCATTAGTTCAAAGTTCAAAGCGATTTCATCATGAACTTAATGTGTTAGCTAGCAATGAGAAGATAGAGTCAAATTCCGGTGGTTTGTTTTGCACACAATTTGAGATTGAGATTTTTAAAAAACTAACAAAATTCAGTTCACCCAAAAACCGATGAGCAAGCACACACACAATGTTCATGCACAAAAGAATATAACATTAGAGTTACACAGAACGGACGTTTAAAGCAATTCGAGTTTCCAATAAATAATGAAATTACAATGTTTTCAAAGTCTTTCCAACCAAATTTCCTTACATCTTCTGTTTCTGAGTGGCATGCCCGCAGGATATTTCTGTCCATAAAGTCTGTAAAGAATAGAAAATATCCGTCTGGTGCAAAACCCTCAACAACTTTCAAAGCTTTTCCTTTTTTTAAACATTACCAAGAATCCTTACATCTTACTCAACGAAATCTTGCTGCTGGGTTGTCACACCGTCACACAGCTTGACTGAAAGGTGTGATAAGTGCCAGGTAAATCATGATTCGTGACACAGAGAAAACACCCTTTATTGTGATAATTACGTGCTCGGAGAAAACATTCCAAATTGGTGTGCTAACCAATAAAAACATTTTGTTGTTCGGTCTACGCGTAAAATGAATCGATTTCTCATGAATCATCCAGCACTTGTACCACATATAATACGCAACACGAATATAAAATAGAAACGAAAATTATTTTACCTTTCATCAAGTTATAATTTTGTGTAAACGTTTTCACTATTTACAATTTTGGTTGCTTATCAAATGGAATGAATCACCCCCCACATAAGCGCATAGTAGATATACAATTTTTCCACCGTGCTCACCTATTTGCTGATTAATTTGTATTTTGTTTGCTTTATTAATATTGTAATTTATGTAAATTTGCATGAAACTGTTACACTGAATATTAGATAAGGACGCGTTGTGTCGCTCGATGGTTGACTGTGTTCAACAGAGAATACATTCAACACATAGAGGCACACAATTTAATTAGAGTTTCGGGTTAATGAAAATATTACCAGCAAAACCGATTTTTTGTGTTTTTTATTTTGTACGAACTTGATATAAAAACGGGTGTGTCACAAAATCAATTAAAATTCTATTTAATTCCCCCCGCCATGCCATGCCAGTATACGTAAGCGTTAGCCTACCGTTTATCTTTTTCGAAATATGCAACACAACGATGAATGCAAACGGGAACATTCTATTAAATCTTTGAATAATAACGAGCATTCCGAAAGGTATTATTTGAACGACTGTATGCGAGTGAAAATGCAATTTGAATTCCACCGAGGATTAAGCATTTTGGAGTGCAAATTTCTGTTTAAATATTTCATGGCTACGTGCAATCAAAAATTTGATATTTTTAATTCGAAAGCTTGTTTGGAAAAACTGGTTATAATAAAAATGTTGGGTGGATGTTACGGTGTCATAATCCATTGGCACTAATTAACTGTTAATTGCCTGTTGTCCTAATTACTTAATGAGTTGCGGTGGCTATTCTACAGGATGAAACTGTATGTTCATTTTACAATAATTATAGTTTCAGTCGCATCAATGCACTTACGTCTGAAACATCGATATAAAAATACCCAAGATATGCAACGTCAAACAGCAGCTCGAGAAAAAGAAATCGTTTTTGAATGAGTGTGTGTGAGACATGTCGTCGTCCTTGGAGTAGGCGATAAATTCAAACTTATTCTGTTTGTATGAAACGTACGCCGTGTCGACTTTCATATCACACAATTTACAAAACATCCGTTCCAACTTCAAGTAGTTCTGTACGTGATGTGTAAGCGCTAGATTGTTGTTCGAGATTGCAACCTTATGGTTTGAATTATAAATTCCTCTGAAATTTCGGCATCTGTTACTATGCGAGCATCCCTGCAAATAGCAGTTTGTACTGCAGCTTGTAGTTTTATAGTTTACAACGAATTACAACTGAGAATCTGTTCTTCGTGATACAATCAGTTCACAGTTGGAAGATGGTTTTGTGTACTTTCTTCTTGCGTTGCTTCTGAATTCGGCCATGTGCATGGAAAATAATCGGTTACATCGTAGACTATGACAGTGGTGAATTGAAAGAAAAATTGATTTTAAAGTTCAGAGATAAGCAAAATCGGTCCAATTATTTGTTAGTCGTGGGAATTTTCTAGCAATTTTTATGAAAATCTTTTGTTCTATTGTAAAATTTCTAGAAATAATGTCCCATGACTAACAAAGAATATGGGCAGTATGGCAATGGCACTATTGCTCGTACAAATGGTGCAAATGAGAAACATTGACTACTGTCCATAGCGTGAGCAACTCGGTGAGCAATGAGGATAAGTCGACCTATTTGGCCTTGAAGTGAAGGTAGACTTTTTGGTCGATAACTCGAGTACATTGACTTCGTACGGGACTTTCGAAATTGCTGAAAGCAACTTTTACGAAGTGTCGAGTTTAAATGAAATGATTTGAAGATTCAGTGTTGAAGAGTTGTTTTAAAAGTTATGTGGCATTTATGGACAACTAGCGTTGTCACGTTGTACACTAACCGTACTGGTCCACTTTATGTTTTCTCTTACAGTTCGTTTCAGTCCATTTCTGCATCAAACTATTATCAACACATCAGACTACTAACCATTAGGGCGTCCACCACTATGTTGAATTTATAGTCTACATTTGAGCGTTTCGTAATTTTTTATTTATGATTTATTTTTACCAGAGCCTTCATTTTTGAATGTACGACCGTTATTTCGATTAAAAATGAGTTGGCTTTGAATGAAAAATAAAATTGACTGTGAAAGTTCCACCTGCTCTGAGAAATGTGAGCGGTTTATGCAAATTTGGGTAAACAGCACATTTTTCTCAAAGCACATGAAATTTTCACAGGCCATTTTATTCTTAACTCGAAATAAAGGTCGTACATTTTTCAGAAAAGGATCTGGTAAAAAGAAATCATCGAAAATAAATTACGAAGCGCACAAATGTAGGCTATTAAATTCATCGTAGTGGTGGACGCTCTTAACATTGCTTTCATACGTTTGCCATGTTATATTTTTGCACTGAATATACGTGAGATTTACTTAAAATTTTTAAATGAAAGAGACGTGTCTAGCGATGTGAACTTGTTTTCAAACTTTAAGTTCACTAAACACATTCGACACAAAACGTAGCCGCTAACCATCACGATGAAAGTGATTTGGACTTCAAATTGGTGGTAAAATGGAAAATTTATTTTATGCTCTGACCGAAACTCTATGCGGGTTTTATCAATTTTAATGCTTTCGTGCTTTAACGTGTCAGTTAAATGAAAATCAAACTAAAAGACCGAACAGTTTTCGAGACTAAACGACAGGGAAAATTACGTTCGAAATTTGAACGTTCTGTTCAATTAATTGTAAGCTAGAGGAAAACCACAACCGAAGAAGCCGATTTATTTTCCCACATATTCGATCAGAGGTTCTCATTAAAGAAATTTTTACATTTCGGGAAATTTATGCGACAGACATATCAACTGGTATTACGCAAACAAGCCAGACCTGATTCACTGTAAAATTGGGGATTATTTCCAGAAACCAAATCTTAAATTTCATAATCTTCTTTTGCTTTTCCTTTCGTTTTTTTTTTCTTATTAAATCTTAAATCGCCTGTTGAGAGAAGGAGCTTACAAAATTCGGCAGGGAAGGAAAAATCGTAATATCTTTCGATGGTTAATGATGGTGGAAATAAAATCGAATGGAACGAGCTCGTTTTTTGGAATGTTTATGGGCTGGAAATTTGCACAAAGAGAATGTTAACATGGAAAATGTTGCGCAATAAACATTAAACCAAAAAGCTTCTTCATTTTATGCAACAGACACTCATTGCCGCAGTACTTTCATTCTTCTTAACTAGATGAGACATTCTGCCATGTTGTGTGTAGTAAAAACAGCTTTTACAGTCAAAGTGCATTTTAATGACGCGTTGTTATGTGGAACAAAAAAATGCTAAAAAGGTAAAAAAGCTACGCTTTATGATTGCAGTACTGCAAGATTATATTATACTCAATCAAAAGGGAAATAAAAATGTTCCTGTTGTTGTAAAAAATTGTTGCGAGAAACACATCTCACAATACGATACCATGGGTGGTGAAGATGTTGATAATAGTCGATTACATCGGAAGTATAATTCATCACATGAGAGATCAATTATGTGATATGAGTCGAACTCATAAGTCTGTATTTCAGCAACAAGTTTTGGAAACTGTAATTTTGACAAGGGTAGAGTTTACATATCCGAGCCGAAGGGACGAGTCATAATAACGGTTTCCCCGATAACACGTAAGCTTACAAGTTGATCTCGAATGGCTTCCTAGTATCCAATGTATATGCTGTCTCATCCGGAAAATTGGGCATTTTAAATTCATAGAAATAATAACAGGTGGAGCTGCTTCCCTTGTAGGATAAAATGAATATGAGAGAAATTAACCAAGGTTGTTTACAACATGTTAAGAAACATCTGAGATGATCACGAAGGCGGTGGCACCCAAATTTTCTAGCGGTGACATCTGCGCTTATAAAATTTTGTATGACGATTCCAACTCAACAAACAATTTATTTTCTTCTAGCTGACTTAACCTGTTGTAAACAACCTTGGAATTAACAAACAAAATTGAAATCGATTGTGATTGTCCCGGCTGTCCTTATGTGTAACAAAACCACAATTCGTAATATGTATGAAAATAATTAAACTTCTAGTTGATGGATACGGTGTAAGCAACGCCACCTGTTATCATTTCTATATGTTCAAATTCAATTAAAAGCTGATTGGAACATTTCTTCATATGTTAACATGCAATAGAACGATTTCTGTGGGAGCCCAACATACAACGATTTCCGTGCAGGTTAACAAACATGCAATGACAATTTCACGGAAGGGATAGCGAATAGTAGTTATTTACGCACTTAGTTAAGAAATGGGGCTGTTTCTGCTAACAGATGTTATCGAACGAACGAAGTGAGTCGAATGGGTAGAGGTATGATGTTCGATAAGCATTGGGCTTTGGTGTCGGGGGAATCGACGTTCAGTCAGGATTTTCATTTACGGCTATTGGTTCAAAAGGAGGGACAAAAAGCTTATTTTGAAAATTCATTTTGTCAATCCTCTCGGTTGTTTGACATCTCATTATGATCCCCTCGGCACAAAAACGGTCGGTAGTAACTCTTGACGAAAGCAGAATTTTCCCAAGACACGTCGTAGGCTTACGACTAGTACTGAAAAATTTTTAATTTTCGTCACTTGTGACAAAATATACTATTTCCTAACACATGCTAACAAGCCTTTTTAGCGAATGGAGTGGGGGATGAGCTATGTGGTAGTGGTAGGTCGAATTGCAATCTACAACGATTTGGGCTCGATTTGCTGTAGATTAGCCGGGACTTTTTTTTAAATCTCATTACAAATTTCATCACTCAAACCTGAATGGCTCAAAATATCAATGGTTTCTGTGATTGATGTGACGTAGCTTTATTGATGTCATAAACATTTTACGAATAGTAAAAGTTAAAAAAAAAAGTAAGACAAATTCATGACTACCGTCGTTGTAGAATCCTTATGATTTTTACCTCTCATATAATACTTTACTGTGTCGTGCAAAAGCTTACTCTCCAAAGAGTTGACGACGACATTCTAATTTAAAACTGAAAAAAGAATATCAGGGAAGTTTGTCGTGCTGAAAGTTTGTCTACCGGATGGTTTTTATTAGTTTCATATTTTCTCATTGCTTTTGTTAGTGTGTGACATTAGTTTCTAGCGCATAAACATAGCGACTGACTGTTATTTGAAAACTTATTTATTATTGTTTAGCGCTGTTAATGGATACTCAAAAGCCGTCGTAAAAAACCCATGGCTCTCATTACACAAATTAAATAGTTTCGGTTTCAAATAAAATTTATTTAAAAAAAACTTTCCAACGTAAAAGTTAGCTTGCATCTAATAAATAGTCTCGCCAATTAAAATTTGATTACCACGTTAAAAGTGACGATGTCAAACTATAACATAGCTCGCCTCTATACATTAAAACTTTCCCCATAAAAGTTGTGAAATCTCTTTTTTACGCGTTACAGATGATAAAAAGAGTCCTTATATACCAGAGGATTATACAGCGGAATGAGAACTAATTCGATTTATACAACCAGTTCATTTTCTCTTCTCCTTTTTTTTAAAATATGAAATAGCTTTGGAACCATACGGCATCAAGGATATTTATGTGCGGCTATAAATGGAACAACGGATCCAGAAATAGTCAGCTTCATATAAAAATGACCTTGGTGAACGTAGAAAACAATTTGACGTGCTTCAGTAAATTAGTTTCTTTTGTCGATGCAACGAATAATTTCAATCTATGGCTTTGACGATTGACGATAACAGTATCGAATTGTAAGCGTTTTAGAAAATATGTTCTGAAGATTTTAAGCGCCACATTTCGAAAGTCGCCAAAGACTATCGAAAACGGTTGATAGCACGGAGCCCTCTTTATAATTTTTTTCGAGATATGGCTAATTGCATGACCTGTCCCGTGTCTAACGAAATTGAATCTAGAAATAATTTGGAATCGGTGAGACCAATTGGACTATGGCCCAGGGTGCTGGAGAAATGGGCACTGGAATATTACATGGAATTCTCACTGGTAAAGGTAGAAAGTATATTCATCGTTTCACCAGTGTCCCTTGTAAAAGAAACTAGGCGCTGAGTATGATAATTGCGGCACTGGCTCATATACCGGACCTCATACACTACAGTGGTTTGCTTTCAAATGAATCGAACATGCTCTCTGAAAAGTCTCATGGATTTCCAGATGTTCTTGGCTTAAAGTTTGTTAGTCACGAGACAATGTCATGGATTGCTCCATATACACAAGTTTCAGAGTTTGTGGACATTTATAGCCACAACGTAGCCAGATAACGCACTCTGAGGAATCGAAAGAAAAAAAAACATTCTGGGGAATTTTTCCAAAGAAGTCTCTTACTTACGAGATCCTAATGGCTATTGGCAAGATACATGCAGACATCAAATAGTTGACCCTTTTTCAGACGTAAATGTTGATGTTTATGTTGTGAATGTTATTCTTTGACCAAATTCGTAAATGTTATTCTTTGACCAAATTCACGCAATGCGTACAGGAAAAAAACCTCGTTAAATTTGTAAAATGATTTTTTCTTGTGGGGTTTCTTGTGATAGCAGACAAAATTCCCTTTCGAAATCATTAATTCAATTTAATTTGAATTCGACTAAAATATATTTAAAAAAAGGGTCAACCTTTAATAGACTTCTTCTGTGCCACAATGTTTGTCCGTTTCTATATTCCATACATCCTTTTCATGGAAATTTCAATGATAAGGTTTTGATGCAGTGGTGGTTGGACTAGATACGTACGTGTGTATGTTGTATCCCATAAAAATAGAAGACGGAAATTTTAAATGGAAATTTCAAAACGAATTTATGGAAATAAATCTGTTTCAGCAATTCGCAAGTATACAACGGCTAATGTTTGCTTCATTACCATTATTGGAAGATTGGAATTTAAAGTGAAGACATTTTGATTTCATTTTATAGTAGGTCAACGACCGACACGAAAAACATTCGGATTGAATGACAAAGTTGTATTACGTCGGATGCGGCAAAGTCATTTATTACAATATGGACAATTTTGTGATATGAATCGAACTCACTGACATTGGTACATGTTAGGACCATGGCTGTGATCTTTGTAGGGAACACACTGATTCGACCGACCATTACATATATGCCAATGTCCATGCAGCATTTATTTCACTTCACTGAGATGAGATATAGATTCTTGGACAATTTCACATTTAATCGCGGTTTAATCAAAACACTACACCCGAGGGATATCTTAAGCGTAGCACAGGACGATTTCAAACTAAATATTGAGTGTAGTAGCTGGCAGTGTAGCATATGTGTAGCACAATGGGTCCACCGGCGGCCTATGTGCCATGATCATTTTCTTTCAGAAACGGCAGACGTTTTCAACATTATTTTTGTTAAATCTTGTACTTCGTTTGTTGGAAGTTTTTTGTTTATGTTTTTCAAACGAAATCTACTACTTCATTCTGAATTCTTGCACTACTTGCTCGCTCACCCTATTTAATAATGAAATCTCCCCCAATAGAAACCACAGAGAAGTAGAATGAAATAAACTCTGCTAACTAAAAAGCCATGAACTGAAGATAGGTAACCCAGAGCTCGACAAATGTCATTTAGTTCCATACCATTTAGTCCAAAGAAGTGCGACACCAGCAGAAACGCATGCAGTCTAACAAACACTTTGACAAATTTTGTATCATACTTTTTAGGTGTGCCAGTCAGATGACTAGACAGATCAGTATGCTATCGGCGATAGAAATGACGCAATTCAAATCAGAATATTACTAACGAACAATTTCTCATTTGCATTATTACCAGGGGAATTTTTGTTGGAAAACGAAAAAAATTCAATTTCCTATTCAAAGAACAAAGTTAAATTGAATTGTGCAAATTATGTACCAAGAATGTTAAAACAAGAGAAAAAAACTCGAATTGACTTTGCTTCTAACTTTCTCCCCTAACAATGAAAAAATATTGCTTTTGCTTATGATACGGCAACACATAATTCTCCAACAAAAAAAAGGATATCAGTCATGAACTTTCGGCTGATTGAAGCTCGGCTCTGAGTGTTCAGACCCGTACAAAGTACGAGGGTCTTATGCTTTCACTCTTACGTTTGTAAGATGCTTAATCAGCAAATAAAATCTGCCTGTCGGTCGTTCTCTCTGTCATCACGATAAGTTAAGTAAAACAAAACCAATCTTGATGAGACGTTTCTTTCCCTCAATTTAAAATTTCAAATGCTAGTTTAAGTTCGAAGATGAACAAGTCGATCCATGGTCGTACAAAGTTGATAGATGATGCAAATGAAAGGTATTGACTACACTAATCCAGGAAGAAAAATCTGTCAAAAAATCGGAACTTCGGAAGTTAGAGCCTATTGAGTGAGCCTAAGTGCAGCTACTCAGCCGTTCAGTGAAGGTAGAGTTTTTTTTTGTCGATATCTCGAGTAACTTTCATCAACTTTTATGATCGTTTCTTTGTTTGGAAGGTTCCGTCTTCCGTCACGATAGTTAAGCTAGGTGGTGACTTATCAGTGACTTAAGAATATGGTCGATAGCCGCCATCTTGAGTTTTAGTGTTCTTCCCTATATTCCGAGAAAATTTCATCGGACTTTCGTAAATTTTTTTTGATCGAAAGTTAGTGACGACCGTAAAGCACTAGAACTGTTTTCGGTGACCTAAACAAATGGCCGCCAGTCGCCATTTTGGTTTTTTGTGTTTTCTATCTCAAGTAAATTCAACTTGATGAATTTTTTCAGAGTTCAATTTTCAAATTGAACGTCGTACGAGACTATCGAAACTGCTGAAAAGCAATTTTAACAGGGGATGACTTAAATGAAATGAAAGATGCAGTGTTGCAGAGCAATTTTAAGATGTATGCCCTGTATGGACAAACAGCTAAATGTATGTCGTACATTACGCGTACGGATCCCTCTTATGTTTTTCTGTGGTTATTGGTAATGCTGTGTAACTTTACAGCAATTAATACGTGACCGACCTCATTGTCCATACACATTACATTCTTGGTCGAACTCTCAAACTCCCCGAACAATTGGTCCTTGTCGTAAGACTTAAAATTGTCTCATAATTCGAATTAACGATCAAAGTTTTGCAGAAAGAATATAATTTTGTGCAAACTGTTTGGGAAGAAGGAACGCAATAAATCGACAAAATACACACAACAACGTCGTAGTTTTATCGGTGGTGTTAGGAATAGATACATTTCTCGATGAGAGAATTTAATTGTTTGTCTCTGTTTTGTTGAAAGCGAATAAACTTTGCGAATGCTTTTTCGTGGTAATATAAATGGAACTTTGTTTCGATAGCCACGTAATAAATTGGCATCGCAAAAATGTTGAGATAGAAATCTCGCTCCAAAATAGATTTACACAATCCAATCCAGGCTAAACAATCAAAATAACATTTTCCACATTTTCATATTTACTTGTTTTGTTTTCCCTTTTTCGCATTATTTACATTCATAATTCTTGAACATAATACCTACGTGTTGAATATGAAACGAGCCAATAATCCAAGACTCTTTTTTGTGTGCGTTTTCGGTCGTGTCTCTCTAGTCTGATGCTGGCGACAACAAAATTCCCAATTGATTTATGTATCGAAATACTTTGTACACTTTAACACACGGACACACAAAAAAGTATCTCTCACACGTTCCTCAAAAACATTCTAAAAATAAATTTGGTTGCTTGATGAAAGGGGATTTTCTTTTAATTAATTTTGAATTGGACACCAATCACCATAATCGAATAAAAATAAATGGAAAGGAGATACAATTTTTCATAATTTTTCCATTCTTTTTTTTGTTGGTATTTGAACAGAAAAAAAACTTCTTTTCCTATGGTTCCACGAGCAAAAAGAAGTGCAATACTGTATCTCGACGAACGCCCGGGGAAAACTGTTGAAGCCTTAAATTCAATGCCACACAGCAAGTTGTTGTATACCGAACGGAGTAGACTTTTTCATATGTTTCCTCCAATCATGCGTACTGTTCAATACTCATTTCTATATTATAAGGGGGGCTAGGCAGCATGTAAGTTCGTTAGTGTTGTATGTATATATACGAAGCAATAACTGCACAAAAAAACGTGCATAACCATTTTCATGTTCAAGACGAAAAATATGGGGAAAAAAATGCTCCCAAAGTGAATGGCTGGCTACATGTGGTTGTTCCTGTTATATTATACTTATTGCAACAGCATGGTGTAAACAAATTGTGGTTTTTACTATCGCAAAAATATTTATTTTTTGCTCGTCAGAATGTTCCAAGGAATACCTGTGTGATATGCGATACTCTTTCGAGACCAGACAGAGTGAGAAGGAGATAGAGTACACTTCAGATATTGCCATGGTTAATTGTTGCATAGCAAAAAAGTGTGCGGTGTTTCTTTTGGGAAACATAAAAACACATTAGATTCAAGTAAGTAGTATAGCAGGTAACTCGTCTGGGTTCTTCTGTTTATGATATTGCAAAAAGAAATGCCAGAATTTAAGTTGGAATTGAGCACGGAGAACCAACTCGAAACAGATTCATCCGTAAATCCATTAAGTTTCGGTGAAGAGTATTACAGAGCAGAGGTGCAAGTAGTGGGACTCGTGCTTGTATCTGAGTTTTCCGAGGGGTGACGCACTTATCAGGGTCGTGTACTAAATGAACTTACTTCAGATAGATTCTTATTAAATCGACGCATTAAAGTCTTGGTGTCGAGTGTAGTGTGCTGAGTCATTAGACTAAGACAGTAGTGGATGTTGTATGCTTTTCTAAATTCAGTTTCATACGATTTAGTTCATTTAGTCTCATACGATTTAGTCCGTTTAGTCAAACAACAACCCTTAACAGTTTAGGGCCTCTACGAATATGGTTTTAAATGGATTCAGAGGATAAAGCTGACTAAATGGTTATGCGAGTTTTGCGGACTAAATGGAGTGAGCTACCCCTCGGAGTTTTCTTCAAAAGGATGAGAGAAATTGACGGTAGTTGATTTGATTCTTTTGTGTCTTAATAGGATTAGAGACTGACAATAATCCAAACGCATTAGGTGTAGCATAGCACCCTAGCTTCGAGCACCAGCACCCAAAAGCACACCAAAACACAACAAAACATGCCTTTTGTCTGTACGAAAGAAACGCAGACTATGAATACAGTAGAGCCCAGATATTTTCTGTGTTTGTACTTGGAGCTAAAGTGCTATGGGTGTAATCATTGAATCTATGACTTCGTTCATTTTCGAAGAAACACATGAAGCACAGACACTACTGCTTCCAGATTATTGTGTTGACAAGTGGAAATACATCCATCGGCTCTACATACTGGACCACTCACCAGAAGAGCAATGTGGAAGCAAGGATAAGAGGTTCTACAAATTTTTTTTGCACTTTTGTATAAAATCTTTTACTTCGTTTGTTTAGCAAACAATTTTTGGTATATGACATTATCCTAGCATCGTTCATTTTTGTTGTCATTTTGTGACAGGTAGTCGTTGCTGGGAAACATATTTAAATCGTAATATACCAAGCGGAAACTGCTCATTACATGAATATTAACCCCCCACACCTTCGTGAAAAGTGGTCATTACATGACAACAACTTCCCGCATGTGACAGCGATTAAAAGCAACTAAGTCGCTGATCGCTCGTTAATGAATGATTTCCGTCGCATCAAACGTAATCCAACGTAATCTCCTTTATATCTGCTTCTCTGAACTTTGCTTGTCTCGCTTTCGAGCATTGATCTTCCAAATTAGTAGTAATTTTAACAGTTTTCAAGAGCTAAGTGCTAGTCATCATTATATTGTAACGTTTCTTTATTCAAATATTCGTAATCAATACACATGAGGTGATTAAAATGTTTATCATATCAACAAAATTCGGGACAATAAAACTTTCCCAAAAAATTCGGCGAAAAACCCCACAACAACTGTAACCCAAAAGAATCTTCCAAATCATTTAATACGTACAAGGGTGAGTTGTATACAACGTTTTTCGACCGAAAAGGGAACACGATACGCCTTCAAGCGATGTAAAGGAAAATGCTAAAGTTACACAGAGACTTTTGTTTGTAATTACGAGGATTACCAAGCTGAATATTCAAAAGTTACAAGACGAGCCACAAGATTAAAGTATAGATAATTAAAGCTACATGCCACCGCATTGTAGCCGTGTAGTATTGTGGACACTATCTCTGCCAGGACCTTCAACGGACACATTGTAAGTGGATGTTAGAGTCCGAAATCTAAATCATACGAAATGGTTTGCTGTAGGTAAGACAAATTTAGTTCAACTCCATCAACATTTACGATGTATAGTAAGGACGAATTTATAAGAACAGAATGAGGTACCTGCTTGCACCTTTTTTTAAAAAGAAAATCGGATA
>JANTFA010116892.1:0-13742 GCA_026413405.1 Phytosciara flavipes | reverse complement strand
TTCTAATATTTTGAAACCTTGTGGTCGATAGAGCTCAACGAGCATGAAGCTTTACAGCCAAGACTAATCATCCTCATCATCCTACCGATTGAGCTACCTGGACCAACTTACCAAATACTTAATGTTGTTTCTTATGATTGTGTTGCCGTTTCACTGCCATGTTGATGTTGAGTAGCCTAGAGAGATTCTCGGCTACACGAATTGGAAGTTGTTTGGACGATAAAGTCTACCCAGGATCAAAGTATTATTTAAAAATGCAACTCAGCATCATAATGTGCATTTCATTGTCACACTCACGATTGGCACTATTCATATGGAACATATTTATTGACAAACTGTCATCTCTCTACAAAACGAATTTTTGTACATTTTACATCCGATTTTCCGATATAAAATAAAATTTTATTGCTACCTCTTTATCCGATTGAAATGCAATTTGCTTTCATCGCTGAAGCCTTGTTGACTGATTGCATTCCAATATGAATCTCGCCATATACATTCGTTTTGACATTTTTTTTCTTTTTTCATTTTGATTATTGCTTTTGTGTAATTAAATTTTGATCAAATGACTAAGCTTGACATGGATTTTGTGGTCGATATTTTCTTTTGTTTGTGGTTGGGATTAAAATCCCTGGCTTTTTATTGCGTCTCAATCTCCATTATTGCGAAGTGGTTTCTCTCATTTGAATTGAACGTTTTTCATGAAACTTTGCCTCTTCAGATCGTTGGTTCGGAGGTATTTACCTATGCTTTCGATTATGAAAACAGTTTTTAGTTCGATGTTACCCTAATATCTACTAATTTTGCATTGATTGTGAAGCTTGAAGTACTAGATTTGTTGGGCTTTAGTAGTAATAGTTTGAGACAAGGTTCTATTTTTCCGAAATGAACATGCACAAATGTGTGTAACCACAAACTTCGATGCAATGATTTTCTTTACTCTAATCCAAATAGTAGATTACGTTGGATGCGGCGTGTCATTCATTACATTAGGGACAATTTTGTGATACGAATCGAACTCACAAGTGTGTAAACAAAAGCAACAAGTTTTGGAAACTGTTATTTTGACAGTGTTGTAGAGTTTGCATATCCGAGGCGAAGGTGAGATATGCAATTTTACGGGTCAAAATGACAGTTTTCAGAGGGAGCTGCTTATAACACACAAGTGATTTTGCTGGTCTCATGAATTGTCCCGAATTTGATGAAGTGATTCGAGCATCCAATGAAGTTAATTTGAATCGATGTCGTATGCCGAAATGACAACATTCCGCATGGGACAGCGATAAAACATTTTCGTTAAGTTTCCCTAACCATTTTGCCATTGGTGAGGCTTTTTTTAAAGATGTATAAGGAAGGGGTTGGCTCAGTTCAGTGGTAACCTACTGGCTTTCCACTAAGAGAACCCGGGTTCAATCCCGGTGAGGGACAAGTTCTGTAAAGGATTCTTCTTCAATGTATATCATAGAAGTAACGTTCCTAACTGGAATCGAAAAGTCAAATAGAATTGATCTTTTACTATGAGACTATTCAGCATTCTGATGGGTTTTGTCGGCCGGTATCACCTGAAATAAAAACTAATCGAAACAAACTGAAAATTCAAAATACTTTCGTTCTGTCACAATTTCACAATATCACAATTTATTTAACTTGTACATTGAATTGAATTGGACAATAGTCAAATTAAGTAAAAAGATGATTGTTTATCTACGAGTATTGTAAACGTACTTTACTGGACTTTCAATTCTTTTTATACATAGAAAATGACTTGGATGCACGGCTATTGAGTCGCTGTAATCGGTTGAATCGGCAATATATTCAACTGTCCATTTAGCCGAATTTAATTTCTTCTGAACGTTGTCCATGTCCTCCGAAATATTTTTGAAATCATTACACCGGAGAATCAACTTGACCAAGTGTTTCGATTCAGATACGAAACGTACAATCTCTGTGTGGTCGAGATCTTCCCAGAAACCCCACACATCCAGCTCAGTTAATTTGGGCAGATTATTTTTCAGCTTTGGCAAAAATTTAAAATCTATCGGCTTGTTAAGGTGAGGTTTGTCAACGGAAACGAAGACTTGAAGAGTCAATTTGGTCAACTCTTTGTACGCACATATGAAATCGGTTAAAATCTCGTCACAAGCACACACTTCTAAGTCCATTTCTTCTAAGCTTTCGGTGGAAATCGACAACATTTGTAAATTCGCTGAATTTCCATAGTTGTGAATCTTTAGATATTTTAATTCCTTCAGGAATCGCGGCTGAAATCGAATCAATGGCGCATGGCCGTGCACCCACAAACCGAGCTTCTCCAGTCGTGGCAGATGTTCATCGACTATTCTAATCATACTTCGGGCACCGCGTACTGTGTTGGAGTTAAATGACAACAAACTTTTGAGCTGCGGATTTAATTTGACGAATTGTTGAATGTTATGGTTTTTAAATGGATAGCAGGACAACGTCAACTCTTCTAATCCTGCAAATTGATGTTCTATGCAGTTCGACCTGCTAATATCGTTGGTCCCACTCTCGATTCTCAATGTTATCAAATTTCTGAATTTTTCAATGAACCGTTGCATGCTCTCATTTGTTAGCACTATTTCAAACACTATTTTGTAATAAAATCTGGCGGGGCTGCACAGATATATCTGTGTCAATTCTGAACTGCATTTTGCAATGAATAAATCGAAAAATTTCTCGTTTCCATTGTCCTCAGTGAAATCGATCCTAACCTTTCTGAGATGTTTACCAAAGTTACGTAATATTGTCGTAGCGTCTAGTCGGTTCTGCGAGCTACCATTACTGAAACGTACGGTCCTATTTTTGAACTCGAACCTAAATGCGTCAACGGCCAGATCTCGAAAATGATGGCACACCTCCGACACTCTTCCTAGGTCTTCCGGGCTCAGATAACGTAAAATTTTTTCTTTGCAATGTATGTTCAAATTCAAGAACGGTGATGTCTGAGCCTTATTGGTTCTAGCACGAGACTTATTCGTTTTGGCAGCGTTGTTACTCATTTTTGCAATTGATGTAGTTCTTTGTGAATTCATTTTGCTAAAATTAAAAAAGAAAAGAAAAATCAAAAGATGTCGTCACATGGTAACTGCAGAAGCAGATAGACATATCCACTTGGACAAATGATAAGTTAGTACGCCTGCGGCTAGTTATAAGGGACATGGGAATGGAAGTTGGTCCTATGGAAGAGAATGGAACGAATTTTGTGTAAAATTCTCTCAAACTAAATTCTTTCCCACAGGAATGAACATTTTTTCTCCTACCTAGCCGCAAGCGTACCAAATTATCATTTCTCTGTATACAGTGAACGAATATTCTAAAGCATATCCTCTAGCTCAAAATTTCCCCATCGAATAAATGTATGAATGGTCATTTTGTCATCCTGGGAGGTTCCAGAGACAATTCCCATCCAAACACGAGAAAACAATTTTTTTTAAATAAAAAAAATTTTATACAAAAATCGAAAAGGCCCATCGGGAATCCTCCAAATTCACCATATGGCCAGTCCGGGCCTGGGTCGGTTAACAAAAAAACGCAGCTTTCAATAAACAAATTTTTTTGAAAAAGGTTTTAATTTGGACAAAACTCGTGGAGATACTGTTAAAATATTTGCTATCTTTCCTCTAACCAAATTTTGATCATATCTCAGCGAGTGCTGAACCTGTTTGCTTCGCATGAGGCTCAACATATGCGTATGGTCGTAACGCAACCAACCGCAGTTTTTTTTTTTGATTTTTTTTAAAAACCAATTAACTGGCTCACTAACATGCTAGATATGATTAGGCCAGAGGAGTCTTCGTCAAGAAACTGTTTTCGTTTAATATTGAAGTCACTTTGACAGCTGGCAAAAGAAATGTTATGAACCAGCCATGGAGTATCCCCTAAGTAATCTCGTGAAGAAGAAGAAACGGAAAAATTGGTGTTCGTATAGAAAAGCAAAAAGGACACTTTTCTGATGTTTTGAATTCTACTTTTAGTTATCTATAAAATGAGTTCGATGACCTGAACATTTTCAAAACATTTCCTCCCACACCATTAGACAAACGTTGAAGTAGTAAAACTAGAGACACCACTAACGTGTCGATGCGTAAAATTTTTTGTAGGAAATTGAAGCTGCACTTGATTTGACAAAAATACTTTGGAAAATGTAAGAAGTGGATAAGGAATGACAAGATATTTGATCTGATGAAAGTATGCGGACAATTCAAAGTTCACAAACCAATGAGTTTTGTTTTAACTAATTTCTCAATAAAATTCGTTCGTAAATCAACTCAGAAAAAACTTCACTCACCAAATAAACGTGTTCTTCAATTTACTGAACTGTTGTGAAAAAAAACCAATTTTAGTCTGGATGAGATACTGAGATAACTTGCTTGTTGTCGCTTTGATGTGACCAATCGTGTCGAATTATTGAAAATGAATGCTAGAACCGACTGCAAGTTATCCCTTAAATACCTTCAAACACAAAACCAACCAACTACTTGTGGTGGAGGAAACTGCTTTCATATATGACAAAATCTACGTATGAAAAACTGAGACGACACTAGAGGTGTTGCATTTCTTCTAACAAAATTTTGGGCATTCATAATCACTATAGCTGAATGTATAAAGAGAAAAATGCATAAACAATAGGCTGTGCATATAGTTCCGTCATACGACACTTGCCAGCAATCTACTCTGTGTCGCTGTTGCTTGCCTACAACTGCATATTATACGCATAGCATTCAGCTTCAGTGAATATTATGCCGAAAAAAATATTCAAAACTTCGCTAGATGAAATGCACAACCTATTGCATATACGTACATCAGACCAAAAACCTCTTGAAAGAAGATAAAGTGACGCAAGTCCTTTACTTAAAAAAGAATTGGTATCAGGAAGGGTTTATCCGAAAAAAAGAAGAAATTTGTTTACAGCCAATTTGTTTGATGCCATTGTTGATTATTTGAGAAAATGTAAGCGTCACTCTTCCTGATATCACTTCTTTTGTAAGTAAACGACTTGCGTCACTTTATCCTCTTTCAAGAGGTTTTTGTCTCATTCTCATATCATCTCTTTTGTAAGGAGTGGAATTTGATTGTTGATGTCTTACTCTCATTAAACTGTTATTAATCAATCAAAAAAACTCCAAAAGTCTTGAACTCTTGAAACCTCGAAAACACTTCAAAATCCTTAGTTTTTACTCTAGGAAGTAGATGGACCATGCATTCTAGGACTACCACTACCTCAACAATTCCAACAGTCCTGGAACTCACAGAAACCTCGGAAACTCTTCAAAATCCTTAGTTTTGGTTCCAGAAAGAAGGTGTGCCATGTATTTTAGGAATTGACCTAGCACCACATCAATAACACCAAAAGCCCAGAAAATAACTCATTAAAACCTCAATTATCGCTTAACACAAGATCTACCTTTGGAACCTTTAGGAACGAGATCATTTACTCCCAAATTAGTTTCAGAATTACGCACCGAACTACTCCCAAAATTTCATCTATAAAGCTTGTGCCGTTCTCGAAATAGATTCCACAAACAAAGAGTGTTGACAGAATTCATCATTTCAGAATGGGCCATTTTCACATAAAAGTACCAACCTTTGAAAATTCATATCTCGGCGAAATGTTAATATTTTTTGACGTGCTATACTGCGTTGAACTCGTATTGAATCCTGGATTACTTTAAAAATATTTAGGAGGCATTCCGAGCTAAGGGGACTCAAAAAGTTTCAGTGCATATGCTCCTTAGTCGCTAAAAAAAAAATTATTTTTTTGTGGTGTGAACTTGCGTCACGGCGCCTTACTAACTTGGTGCCATGATACAGTCATAGACATCCAACAGCGACACTACCGAGTATATACAGCTGACAAGTGTCAGAAATCGGAACTATAATGTACATCATATTGTTTATGCATTCGTCTACTCATTTGTTAAAAATTCAAATCCGAATAACCCTATAGTCTGAATGAGTAACTCTACAACTATTTTTAGTGCGGTCGAATTTCTTTGCCACATAAATATACCAAATATACACTCGATGCCCAGGTGATCCCACGTGGAAAATTTTTGTTTTAAATAATTTCTTACCTCTTTTACGATCCATAGATTTTAACTTTCGGTATATGTGTCAACATTCGTACACCTCAGTTACATTGCAACGTTAGTGGTATGGCAATGATTCATTTTCGGTTGTACAGATCCTAAACCAATCGGAATTTTTGATGTAAAACATGTTTCTGCCACACAAAGGATTTATCCTTGCCGTTACTTTCGTAAATCTATTTCTATGATGCACCACATAGAAAACTCATTTTACTTTCAAATTTATTGGGAAGTGTTCAATGGAATCACTTCAGTAATGCCCTTCTCTGCATCAATGCTCCAAAGACTTGATGAGAGTCGAAATTTTCCCCGAATTTATTCACAAAGTTTCTAGAAAATCATTGTGATTCCATCAAAATGCCCAAAAGACACTCGGAAGCAGCTGAGATAAACCTTCTGCTAGTTAGCCTAGCTCCACACGACGACCTTCTATAATTCAAAAATCCTAGCAGACTGCACCAAATCACCAGAATTCATAAAGACTCCCAAAGAACACTGTGATTTTGGATTTTGAATAAGAATCAATGGGGGCTCCACAAATATTCACAACAAACTGAAAGTTTTTTCTGAAACAGTATTGGGTTCCCATCATTTTGCTGAACAAATGAAAACTAAATCTCATCCTAACCCGAAGTTATAGATTTTTGTGTCAGTTATAGAACGAAAAAATTGAGTTAAAACTCTGTGTTGTCGTTTCGAACTGACTTGAAACGATCCTAAGCCTGTCTCAATCTTCATCGTCCTCATTTTTAGCCTGTTTGTATCCACTGCTGAGTGTATGCCTCACCGATTTTTTCATAATTTCTTTTCGCCTAGAAATGTTGTGATTCCATTCATCCACCTCTTCACCTTTGTGGTCTGTCTCTAGGTCTTGGGTAAAGTAGTCTCCAGTTTATGTTTGACTGACGAGAAAAAACTTGACCTAACCTGTGGATCCAAAGCCAATTTACTTTACATTCGACTTCAGGTGAGGTAAGGGGCCATTCACAAATTACGCAAGCTCTTAAGGAGGGAAGGAGACTGACAAAAGAGTACGCTTCATACATTTTTCATATTTTTTCCATACATTTGGGCGTACGATGGGAGAGTTCCATAATTTCGAATCTGATGTGTACGTAATTTGTGAATGGTCTCAAGATCAAGTAGTTTCAGTTCAGTTTAGGTTCAAGTTTGTTCTAACTTAAAATGACATTTTTTCTTGCAACCTCATCGAAATCGACCATCTATTAAGTACCTACGCTGCGTACGCTCGATTTTTTATCCCTTGCCCCGTCTGCGTCTGTGATTTTGTATGAAGAAAAATACAGAAACGGCTAATTTTAGACACCCCATGCCCCTAAGTACTTTGTGAATGGCCCTAAACACAGTTGGTTTGAAATTCTCAAGATCCGATTTTGATCCCTCTAATTTCCAATGAACAAACATTGTGAAGTGAAATTGCTAGAAAGTTGCCTTGATGGTAATCACCACTCACACAAAAACATGCTGGGAATCATTTCTCATATCTCTCATCAGTTCTTCATTTCTCGGTTTACCAAATGAATTTTTTTCTTTTGCCCATTAAACTGTTCATGTGTGAACAGTTCAAACGAAAATTATTCATTTCATCCCATAATTCAAATGTCCAAAAGTGGAAGTTGTTTCATTAGTAAATAAAAGTCAGCGCGAATATGAGAAAAATATGTGACGCCTCTACAGTCTGGCCGAATAACTAAAATTGCAAATTGTGGTAATGTGGTTGTTGCTCTCATTTCATATAGGTTCTATACATTTGAAATGGTGAATGGTAAATATTTGCATTAGTTTAGCATAGAAACCGGTGACCCATTCTAAACGTGGACCCTGACCCGTATTTTTGACGAGAATTTCTCTGCTGTATGTGAGTCAGTTTTGCTTCTGGATATGGTCACACTATGGTCAAGAAAATGTTTTTGTATAGCTCGTGTACTATGCCATGTATCGCACCATAAGTCCAAGAAATTGATGATGCGAAAATGACTAAACATTTAAAGTTGTATACAAAAGACATTTCTCTGTAGCGTCATAATGAACTGGCATAATTGTCATAACTATATGCCATACCACTCTCAAATTATACGAAGACATTCGAAACATAACAACATTGAAATGAGACAATTAAGGCAGACTAAACTTCACCTTATATCCAAAACAATACACGTGATAATTCTTGGCGTTCACTGTGTGAAAGATATAATTGTAAGTGGAATTCCTAGTGTAAGGATTTAAATTCAAGGGATTAATTTCAAATGAAATTAAGCGTCTGCCATCCCAACTTTCTGATAAAATGAAGAAGTACTTACCGTCGTAAATTCATACCCATTATTATTATACACTTCGGTGTATAACATTTTGCTCTACATTTACAGTCCGTGTGTTATACATTTGGCATAATCGTTCATATTATGAATCCCAACTCTTGCGCGCTTTAGAAGACTTTATCGCAAATCCTGAATCCAGTGAGTGGGATACCTCGTATTATATTACGTAGACGACACATTAACGTTCCATATATTTATTCATGTGGAAACTTAATGAATACGATCACCAAAACTATGTGGCTGTGCACAATGTTTACCCGAATGGTGGAAATGGTGGTTTTTCATTAAATTCTAGATGCAATCATCAAACTAAAGACAATATTGGATGATACCAGTTTTGTATGTAGCCACTTACTGTTAGATATTCCAATTCTACGTGCCACTTCACATGAACGACAGATGATGGGGGACCCAGTCAGGTGTCCCAAATAAGTTTTTAGAATAATTCGAATTTTGCCAGAATCCAAGTGAATTCCGCTAAAGGTTACCTAACTCGGGTAATTGATTACACATCCTAGGAGGAATTGAAGATGAAATATCATATAAATGCGGAAATTGAACAGAGAAAACACGAGAAATTGCCAACGAAATTAAGGAATTGATTTGTATTTCAGCCAGTGGATTATCCCTTCGGAATTTCATTCTAGATAATGTGGAACAGGTCTTTTACGCGAGGGGAAACTATTTCTAAAAGGGCTGTACCACGACTTCGCTATTTTTTTCCTGACCTAATTTTCGTGACTTTTTCAATGATTTTTATGTTACAAATTCTTGAGCACTGATTTCAGATAGCAATGGGCTGTGGACAAGTGTGTACCAAAATTGGGTGACCACTTACCACTACTCTGTTCATCGTACTCATTATTGTACTTTTAGGTTTTAAAAAACTTCTGAAAAGATTTCGAACTAGTTTCGAGCCTACATTTTCTCTTCTATGTAGACAGGCAAAGTTTGCTAGGTACGTTTTTTTGTCCCACTGTAGAAACCGCAGCATAATTGTGCACCTCAGCAACTGAAAACTGATCGTGTCTCTTTGATGTTATGTTCTGGCAACTACATCGTCACTTCTGAAGAATGAAACCAATTTTTATGGGACTATTTGTTCTTAGATTTGTAATCCAAAAAGCCATGCTCGACCCTAAAGTGAAGGTAGAGTGTTTTGGCAATACCTCGAGTAATTTTCATTGGATTTTTTTTGTTTGAAAGGTAATGACTAAATAGCCTCAATACAAACAACACACTCTATGGATGGTAACAGTGGCCTAGTCGAAATTTTGCTTCATTTTTACGAGATGTTCCGAGTGTTACCCGTGGTCAAATCAAAAAGTGATGTATCAAAGGTGCTCTTATTTTTGATAATTAACAAATCGTTCATACATCATTTTGTCTAAAAACGTGAACTTTGGCCGGTACAGTTTTGGGTCATTTTGACTTGGTCACTATTTTCCGTTTACAAATGACGACCGTAAAGTGGTAATACTGTTTTCGACGACCATTTTGGACTTTTGTGTTTTCTGCCGATTATCTTAAGTAAATTCAACTTGATTTTGATGAATTTTTTCAGAGTTAAATTTTCAAATTAGACTTCGTACGGGACTTTTGAAATTGCTGTAAGCAATTCTAATAAGGAATGAGTTTAGATGTTTTAAAAATGCGATGTTGCAGAGCGGTTTTAAGATGCCTTTCATGTACAGTTAGCTATATATGTCGTTCATTACAACTCGTAGAGTCTTTTACTTCGTTATAACACTAACACAGATGTAACGCTGCTGCGGGTAAGGAGCTGTCAAAAACGTAAACAAAGCAAATTTTGTTCGCTTGAATATTATGTTTCGGATAGATTTTTCGAGTTCAAATAAGTTTTGTAGATGAGGATGACCATTTTATTGATTTTGTTTCCAATCGACTGAAAACAAATATCGTTTTGGAATAGATACACGGTGACAGCTGCTTACCCACAGGGCTAAGTGTTCGAAAACTGTGCTAACTGACCTAATTAAAACGCTCTATGCCTCCAAACAGCACCGATTTTTTTTAATGAGTTAGTTTAATCTTCAAAACGTACAGCACAAATTTAAAAGTTCTAATGGTGAAAACAAACGAGACATCGAAAACGTGCTTCGACTGGAATTCTCTTTGTTCTTGGATGGTTGACGAAACTATAAAACCAAGAGATATTTTGTCAAAACATGTTTTCGATGCCTCGTTTGATTCGAGCATAAAATGGGGGGACTCATATCCTTTCATATTGAAATTTATTTTTCAATTCATTTGTTTCATCTACTCAACATTCAAATTGTTATAAGCGCACTTACGGCGTGAAAACGCGTAACGCAACCAAAAATTTGTCCATCTGAAAGAGTTTTCTCTTCGTTGTAAGACTAAAAGTCTGCGAGATAAGACTGAAACCATGCGATTGATGAATGGTCTTATTTTTCAAAGAACAAAATTACATATGTCAGTCGCTCAAAATGAGCCAAACAACATCATTTTCAATATTCATAAACATATGCAACAAATTGTTGATTTCGGTATACCTATCATGCCGCCATGCCTAATCATTAAGCAAATGATTTACCTGACATTTTGAGCATTACGTTGATTAACGTTATTAAACCTAACAGTAGTTAACTCATATACAGGGCCAATTAAACTTCTGGTGATTAAATTTCGATTGAATTTCATTGTTTCTGTTCAGACTATTTCCGTTTCCAATATAGTTATGCATTCCATTGTGTTACGGAATGTTTGCACAAATAATATCACCACCGCACCAGAGGCTCATGTTATACCATTTTTTAACGTCAATGTCAGAAATTGTCGCGTAAGAGTAGACACATTACTCATAAAAAAGTGTAATGAATTATTATGATGTGCCGGTTCCATGACTGCGTAAAAAGAATTTAATGCTTTTTTTCTCACTCTCTCTGCCACTCCTCTCCCTCTTTCTATCTTTCAATTTTATGGTTATGTGTGTTTACACACAAAATGCAAATTTTGAGAAAAGTGAATGAGTTTTTTTGGTAAACAAATTTCTGGATGTGTGTTTTATAACGTCAACGCATCATTTATATCAATTGGACATTTGTTTCTCTTCCGCGCGAGCACTACCTCCCACTCTATCTGTCTCGCTCCCTCTCCAGACACCAGACACACAACATATACCTAAAACGTTAAATGAATAAATTTTTGGATTATTTTTCCTTATTTTGTTTGCTTTTAAATAAATCATTAAACCAAATTGAAACTCATCAATTAACCGAAATATATTGCCCATGCATTTATTGGGTTGGGAAGTTTTGCATACCACCAGTGTGTAGTATGTGTAGTGCGTGTAATACCCATTCCAGGCCATTCATTAGAATTTTAAACAGAAAAAAAAGAGTTTCATTCAAGTCATTTATAGTAGGTTTAGTAGTACCTACGTATAGGAATTGATACATATGGTCGGATGTAATATTTGATGTGCTACACAGTATACACACACTTGCAAAATTGATCGTTTCATTTCTGAAGCCATTTATTTCTTTTAAGCCATACACGGACATTCTCATGGACGTGTTACTGACACGGATTTTGATTGATATTACGTACAGAGAGAAAAAATATTTAATTTTGCCAATTTACTAACAAAAATGACGGAACACAGGAAATGTGTTTTTGAGTGATGAATGTAAAGTTCAAGGAAATAGATTGAGTAGATACGAAACGAATGCTGGCGTATGACCTGAGAAAACTAAAGAGCGTCTTTTACGTTCATCGCTCAACTGTGATGACCATTTCAAATGGCTACAACCAATTCATTTCATTGCTCAGAATCAATGAAATCATAAACTTTTGTTGAATGTTTGGCAAAAGAAAAATTTTACTAATCTCAACCACTCTAGTTATTACGTTGCTCGAAGAGGAAACTACTCCCACAAATGATGTGACCTGGTTTTGACTTTTTCGTGACTTATGGAATAACTGCCGGAGCCGAATGCCTTACAACGATTTTCACGACTCATCGTGACTTAACACTTAAGACAGAACACTTTTTATGCATAACGAGATCAGTTGGCTTACTAAATATTGATATTGTTAATTGATTACTGAAGAGGTCGCTAAGGGATCGTGCAAGAATGACGTCCACATTTTTCAGTGCTTCCAGAAATTTTAAATCATCAATAACTCGACCAATATGCATTTTCTGAAGCCAAGTGTGTGTTCTACCCCCCCTAAATAGACCCCCTAAGTCGTTGAGTGTCAAATCCCGAACGTTGAGTGTTTCTACTGTACCAATTGAATCAAATCAACGGGTGCAATTAAATTGAAAATGGTCGCGTAGGAATTGCAAAAGCCTATAAATGCAAGTTTTTCGGACGTGAAATTGGCCATATCAGCTGTTTTAGGCCAAATTTGGACTGTCCGACCAATTAAAACCTAGCGAAAAAGTTAGCTAGAAAGAGAAGATGGTGGCCGATTTCACCCCCAAAGACAACCACATAAATTCAGAATAAATACAGGCGTTAAACGGGCAACAGCCCTAATAGAAGTGTTTTTTCTCACTGTAGACGGCTATGAGATTTCAGCTCTAGGCAGCTTGAAATTATGGTTTATTGCCATCGCCACATCACCGTAGTAGAGGTTTGTGTGACCTGGGATTACACTGAGAGCTGTAAGATTTCTGTGACCTTGTTGAGTCACATAAATACTGAGGTGGTTATGGAGGTTTCACCTTCTTCGGAGTAGCTACTGTATTGAGTGGTGCTAACTTTACTCAGTGAATTACAAACCTGTTACTGCAGTTCTTAAGTTACTAACGAGCAGTAGCGGCTACCGCTTGAGTTCAGAGTGTTCAGTCTCACATATCGATAACTGTTTCATAAACTGAACTGCAACGGTAGTACACTTAACCTAAGACATTGTGAAACTTCTTTTTGAAATGTTATTTGCCTAAGGGCTCAAACTCAAACTGTGTTTTTTCCAGAAAAAACCGCAAGCAAAAAGTTTGAAGCGCCCAACCACTTCAATTTACTTGCGTCTGGCTGAGATTCCACCACAAGAAGCTTTATACATTCGTCTCGTTTCAATTTTACGCTCCTTATTTAGTTCAATTTACATTCAAAGCGTAGAATGTCACAGTGGTTAAACAAAACGAAAAAGAATCTCTTCAATTTTACACAAAACGTACTGTCTTCGAACCTCGGGGACTGTTTGTCTGTTTCAGTTTCTTCTTTTTATTTTATATTTTAGTATGATGGTTGAATCGTTTAATATTATTATGTTTATACAGAGAGATAGATGTGCTTCA
>JANTFA010116781.1:0-13743 GCA_026413405.1 Phytosciara flavipes | reverse complement strand
TGCTGCTTGTAGTAGTAGCTGTGACGTTGTCGACGGAACACCGACACCTGAATTATGGCCACTTAATGCGCTATTTGATGCGGCTTGTGCAAAATGATGGTGTAAATCGTTGCTCGCTGCACCTTGCACACCCGTCAACCGATTGTATGTGTATTGCCATGGACCAGGAACAGGTTCCATGTTTTCTATCGCTGGTATTTATTCAATTTTGGGAGGGGCGACGATCAGTAACTTTTCATGAAATTACGAAATCTGTAGCTGTCTAGCTCAGATTATTGCTGACCATTTTGGACTTTTGGCATTGGTATGCACGCACAATGATTTGAAATCCATTCAACTACTTTTTTTTAGTTTTATAGTTGAGATCTGAAATAGTAAAAAATTCATGAATGTTGCGTCGTCGCAATGTCCTAGCCTAACATTAAAAAAAAAAGAAAACAAAATGATTTTCGTTAGTGGGACAAGTTATATGAATCATTGCACGATTGTTCTAATGCTAATGGAATGTTTATTACTTGTTTATGTTGTATGCTAATTAATGAAATATTACCGGCATGTGATTTGAACGCTAGAAATCGGAATAGAGTTAAAACTGAGTTGATAAAGAATTGGTGCACTAGTCGTCCTTTGACAAAATTCACAACAGAATTTTCTTGTCAGACTTTCGTCTCTATGTAAACGCTTGTCGGCTAAGCGCTCATCTAATGAAAAAGATCAAACAACTACACGCTGAATTTCTTATGTTCTGAGCTAGTTGAGTGACAATCAACGTATAAATCAGGTTCCGACGACGATCTCGTTTGGGTAGATAATACAAATTACGCGTACAAACTGGTGAGATCTCGTAAAGTAAATTCAGTCATCAAATTGTAAAAGGGTTTGATAGTGAATGACATAGAAGTTGTTAGTGCCCTAGGGGCAGTTCATAAATGACGTCACTCTGCTAGGAAAAGGGGGTTCAGGAAAATGTGACGGTACCAACAAATTTGAGTAAATGTTGAATCTCTTTGCATTGAAGAAGTTAACGTCGAATATTGTTTAACTGTTTGCCATGAAGCTTGCTTTCTGCCTTACTTCGGACACGTATATGGTTGCTTGTGGCACGTAGCAATGTCGTACATCTCTGACGTAGAAACTCACGGCTAACACAAGCAGTACGTATAATTGTACATGTCACACGTAAGGCAACCATACGTGTCCAAAGTATGGCAGACCGTTATTTTTCTTATCAGTGCGCGTCTTCAGCGGAGGCAGGAAAGATTTCGATTATCATTTGGAAAAACCACAAATTCATTGCTATAACAACGTTGCCACATCGTTGTTGTGAGAACTGTTGAAAATGATGTAAATGTAAATGAACTTGAGTTGTTTAACAGTCTTTCTAACCTATCAGAAACGGCAGACATATCACGATAATATTTGGCAATTTTTGTTATTTTGTTTGTTCGAAAGTGTTCCGTTTTGTTCGATGTGAGGTCTTTCACTTCATTTGTACCCTTTTTGCTACTAAACGGTTGAAAAATGTGAGTCTAATCATTTATTCCGGCATCAACTCCATACCGACAGTTCTCACACCTTGTGGCAACGTTGCAACAACGAACAAATGGTTTTCGAAATTGCTAGTTGAGATGTCATTTGCATTCGCTACGCAATGACAGAATTTATATTTCAATGGCATCTGCAGTACAGTCTAAGACATCAGAACGGATGAAAATTAGTTATTTATGAGATTCCAATATGTCATTCCCATATGAAACATTCATAGGGCAAATTCAGTTCAGTTGCTTGCTGTATATAGCCAAATCTCAAATGTAACTCCTTGTGCATCAGATCACAATGGTATGGGGATCAGAGTGCAGTCAGGAGTCAGTGGTAATGGTAAAACCGCTGAAATGGCAACAGTGCTGTAGTTCTCATTTGCTTTGCGTTAGAATGCTGAAGAATTGGATGACGGTTAAGCACGCTGAACTGATCAATTGGACCGAAGAATCACATTAGCAGAATTTTTCGGCGATAACCGGAACACTGTGGTTTTTACAGGCACTTAAAAAGAAAGGTGCGATTGTCGGTCACATCCGAATGCACTGATGAGGAGAATGAGACGTGCCCCTATATCTTACATGACTGTCCCAAATTCTTTTAGCTAAGACACTGGTACTTATTGGATTATGTTTAGGGGACTTAGAGGTCATGCCCTCTGAAGGGTTCGAACTAGAACCTGCCGTATTGGACAGATTCCTAGTAAAAACGATTCGGTTCGCGTGATTTAAATGATGAAGGAGGAAATGAACAAATGATCACCGGATCAGTGTCTCGGGATAGGATTCGTAAATCTGAAGAAACTCCATGAAGAGAAATGCACCAGCCCAAGCAACTGATTGAAAACTTTCACACGTAGAGAAATTGGGATCAACTGGAATCTATTGTATGGGATGAACGTCTTTTGGAACAGTTTGGTATTCTCACGTTCGGTTGATATGACTGTGAATAAAGAACCTAAAATTCCGCAGCACATTCTGACCGAACTTTGTAATAACGTTGTCCTAGCCAGGTCTATAAAACTGCGATAGCCGCAAATCTTTTTTTTTGCAATTTCGATTTCTAAATTGATAAATAGTCGTGCTCAACACTTCCAACCTTTATGGACTTCCTATCCTATTCACGATTTAAAGTGAATTAAAAACAGAAATCGTTCAATGAGTTAGAGATAAAAAAACCAGTTGAATGTCAACTTATTGAAATGGAGCAAACGTTAATTTCCTAACCAGTAAATTGAGTTGAGTCGTGTGCATTAACGTTTTTATCAATGAGAAAGAAAGAAAAAAATGTTCAGAGTCTAATAAAGTGACAATATGAATCGACTCCTAATGAACGCGCTAAAATATTCTCCTACAGGCAAGCCATATGTCCGTACATACTATCCACATATGAGAGCCGCAGTACTACATTACACAATCATATGCTAGTCATGTCTAATGTATGTACTAGAAAAAATATTCCATTCAATTTATATAAAAAATACTCAACTCCGACCACAATTTTTCACTGCTTTTAAATAAATTAATTATCCGAAGTGAAGTATTATGAATATGAAATGAAATGCGCTGTTTAATTGACTTGGTAGCAATATTGTTGTGTTGTGTTGCTGCTTTTTTTCTTCGCTTGATTCGTTTTACTTATTCAAAGCATTCTGTTTATATTATTGGCTTACATATACACAGATACACAGTGGATATATATGTCATTACATACACTAGACATGTATCTAGAAAAAAAGGTGACAAAATGACACCGCGTCTGTTAATATTACTTATCACGAAAATCTGTATCTCGATCCAATAAATTATATTTCCTGCCTTCGTACCTACGACCATTTGACTTGAAAAAGAAAACAAAGTTGTCAGGACAATCAATAACAAGAATTTCAATTTCCATTTCCTTTGTCTAGGTATCCAACTTTGTAGGACTCAAAATTGCTGATACCGCTGGCTCTCAGTACAACAAAATATAATCCAATGAGAATGAGTCATAAAACTAGTTAGCAGAAGACCACAGAAGACACTATGGTTGCTAATTGCTGACGAGTCGTCAGTGACGACCTTCACTTTTTTGTCTTTATTTTTTAGACGAATCACTAGACGGAATTAATCTAAGAAATGTCGTTCGATTCAGCTATTAGTTTCAGATAAGGCAGAAAGATACGAACGTCATCGCTAGAGAAAGGTTTTTTTGTTCATCTATTGCTGAAATGTCGTGTCTTGTGTTATTACGGCCGGCATACTACAAACAAAAATGTTTGTTCCTAACTCATGCTAACATGCTCGTTCAGCAATGCAGCAAAAAAAAAGACTCCCGGGTGAAAAACTTAAGGAGGGCCTGCACGAGTAGTGTAATTTTAATCGTGACAGTCGAAAACAAAACTGAAATTCAAGATGGCGGCCATTTTCTTAGGTCACCGAAAACAGTCCAATCGCTTCACGATATTCAATTACTTTGAATGAAATTCACTCGAGATATCGAGAAAAAAAACTGTACGGCCGGATGATTCGACTTGAGCTCTCTCTATGAGCTGTAACTTCCGAAGCCAGTGATCCGATTCCTAGACTTTACCAGACACCACACATTAACTTGTGTGAGCTTGTGAAGCATTCGCTCTGACTAATTGCTTTGCTTCATATACTCATTCGAGCACTTGTCGAGTGATTTTTCGGTTTGAGAAATTGTATATTTCACTCCGTTTATGATTCGCTAGGATTGTATATGCAAAAAACTATGACTAGCTCTCAAGGTTGGTCATTTACATGCCACTTTCGCCATGGTCTGATGAGATGGCATCTTTAAACTGCACTACTCTGATGCGAAACGTCAGAAGACGTATGAAACATCTCACAGATTGAAACAATATGGAACACATCGTATTCAAATGTGAAAAATACCGAACGCTGAAGGAGAACTACGAGTTTAGCTCAAAACCCAACAACTTCACCGAACTACTTTAAGAGAACAACGTGGAGACATATAGACAGATTGCACAATTTTACCGAGCTGCTAAATTGGAATTTAGAAAAAAAAAGCAAAATTTCACACAGAACTGGTTGACAACGTTTCAATTGGACCACACCACAAATAGAGAAACAACAAAACCAGATTGAAACAGTGATCAAACCCAATGAAAGTATAGACAAGGCATGGCCAATAGTTCGAATTTGTATGAGCCAGAGGAAGGGAATTTCCATTTTTGCATCGAACGAACTCGTTTTTGTAAAACAATTTCATAAAAAAATTGGAAGATGTTCTCCGAATTGGCCATACCTTGCCTTCACTTTCATCGGTCAAACCCCTTCGCTCCTAGATTGGTGTCATCAATACATTTCATCTGTGCCATTTATCAACCAGAGGAATACTGACGGAAATATATGGAAGAAGTCTGAATCAGACTATCTAATCGTTGACTTGTCATTTCCAAGGCAACCACATAAGGATTCCCGAATTCGAGAGTGAAAACATTAGACCTGGTTCTTCATACCTCGTACAGGTCTAAAACCGTGAAACTTCAAAAGCCTCAGTCTTCAGTGACAATATTGTCACACACAAAATATTCCTCAGGACGTCAATACGATGCCCGATTTCAATCGATTGAGGCTTTTGTGAGAACTTTTTTTTCACTTGGGGTACGTTAAGAAAGGTGCAATATTATTGCCAATCGAGAGCAAATGAATTTGAAACAAAAATTCAAAAAATCAGTTCACAGTCGAAGCGAACCACTGCCATTCAAATTAAATTGATGTCGCTACTCAAAAAGAGTGTGAAATTTAGTCGGAATTTTACGGGCACCGGATATCGTAAATCAACTATTTACGTGTCACATAATTAATTCTACACAATTCCGCGTGTCACGAACGAAGCGTCCGACTGCTCAAGACAAACAACATCACACGAAAGAGGAACGACAATTCAACACAATATGAAAATCCGTCATTTCCAATCTCAATTTAACAATTTACTTATTGTCCCCAACGAGAAAAATGATCGCCGGGAATATTGTGGTAAACATCTGGTCAAGTTGAATTCGTTTCCTAAAGTTTTCATGAAAGATTTTATATTTTCTCACCGGCCGCGGGACCGCCTTCTTTCCATAATTTTGTTTCATCATCATCATCATATATCGCCCTTTATCGTACACCTGTACGTATGCAGGTAGTCGTAAATTATTGATTGAATTTAATAAGACCGAGCACATTTGATCAAACAAAATTTCAACAATGGATTCAGTTTCGTTCCATTTTATTAACTTGCCGCAACTTCAAAATTGTGATCAACAAAGAGACATGGCGAATTTTATCATTGATAAAATGGTCTGTTTCGTATGTGTGTATGTAAAAAGCAACAACAACAACAACAACCTAAAATTTATATGCCATTGTCAATGATTGAACAAAACTCTCAAAATGAAAAGCACACACAAAAATGCCGAACAACAAAATTTCCGCCATCTAAATTGTAATGTAATGAAAAACCCCGATTTTTCAATTCCATATCCCATTGACAAAAATATTATGCAGTCCTCATCATTCGGAATTTTTTTTATTGATTTTTTTTCCTGGGTACCTAGGCCCGTAATAATTTTTTATAATAACGCCGTCCAATCAAAATATATATTTTATATATTGAATACAAAAAAAAGAAGAAGAAAAAACGAAGAAAGAGTGAGGAACGGAGGAGATTTGAATGAAAACAATACAACGCATTGGTTTGATGTGCGGCAACGCAATCGTACATATAACCATTGCGGCAAAATGTTATAAAGTGATAAAAAAAAGCACATCGCGTCAAAAATGAATATTTTTTTCCTCCTCTACCAATATATTCTGTACACTGAGGTGCCAACCACATTTCCCCGATTTATTTGCCAACCCAATTAATTGCGGAAAATTCACTTACATCAATTAGCGATACGTATCCACGTCCATTTGAATTCCAAAATTGAAACACACACAATGAAAAATTGTTTCCGATTCGGATGAAAATTATTTTTTTTTATTTTTCCACACCAAAGTGCAAACGAATGTTGCGTCTTCGTTTGCGATTCGACAAAATGGGTTTTTATATTTCACAAAATATATCACAATAACACTTTCATTTGCTGTAGAAAAATATGTACACTCTAATCGGCTAGACAAATCTTATCAAATTGAACTAATTTCTAATTGTTTTAACGTCGTCTATTTAGTGTTTATTACGGAAATATTCAGCAAAGTCTCGCCTTTCTATTAATCACACAATCGTTCTTTTCAAGTTCTTTCATTTACAGAACAAAAAGATGGCCGCTTGTCGGTAATGGCGTAATGTGTCGGTATAGGCAGTTTTGACTGTTTTCTTTGGGCGGCTAATCGGGGTACGTAGTTTTGAAATTATGTTTCTTTGGAGTTTGAAAGTTCAATACTGCTGATTTACTAACTTGACGAGGTTAAGTGTGGTGTTGACGAGATAATATGAAAGAGGAAATGTTCAGTGATAACAACTTGAATTATTACGCCCGAGTGGTGACCCACTTAATCTATTCCAATTATTCCATTAATCTTGGGAGTGCGTCACCCCTCGTTTCAGCCAGACTTAAAATTGTAGATTACGTATATATTGGTTCGTTGATTTTTACTTTGACAAGTGTGGCGTTTGCAGCTCGAGTCGAAGGCAAGACATGCAACCACTCAAGTCAAAGACTAAGACAACTCTGAGATGATCACGAAGGCTAGTGGTGACATCTGGGCTTATAAAGCTTTATATATGACAATTCCAACTCAAGAAAAAAATGTATTTTCTTCAATTTGACTTTGCACACAATCTGTAATGAGTGCGTGTTTAGCAAAATGTGTGTCATCCGCCTTCGTGGGTGCCTTAAACTTTTGTAAACAACCTTGGTCAAAATAACAATCTCAAAACCAATAGATATGCTATTTTACTCGTTGAGCACTTGGGAAGTGAAAATTGCCGCAAATGTCATCAGGTAATGAATAAGTTTAAAAGCGACTTATAGGAAAATACCAAGGTAGTATTTTCCGTGTGTACTACACTATTTCGAGAGGAGACGTAAAATAAAGTCTTTTATCTGCCTAGAACGATAATTTCCCATTTACCGCTCTAGAGCATTTTCCTTTATCTCGGGATATCTGTTCTCGGCAGATAATAGTAGATTATTTCATATGGAGTGGGATCCTCGAGCGACAGCGAGAATCCCACTTCATATGAAATATACTGCTTTATTGCATGAGCGAAAACGAAACAACAACATTGTTATCTTGACGTGTGGGCATAACAAATCTCGCCTTCGGCTCGATCTGCAATGCCTACACATCACAATAACAATTTTGGCAAGAGGTGCATAAATATATATTTTTGCATTCACGATTTGCTTTGACAGATAATTACTTCCCTAGAGCGCTAAGTCAAACGTTATTTATTTGCTGTCAAAGCAGACAATATATGTTGTTGTTTCGTTTTCGCTCATGCAATAAAGCAGTATATTTCATATGGAGTGGGATTCTCGCTGTCACTCGAGGATCCCACTCCATATGAAATAATCTACTATTAAAAGTCTGAAGATCTCTTCATGTATTTACGCCGTTTACGTGACAGTTCGAAAGGAACAGTTGAAGAGAGGCGGAATTTTCATTATTTTGACGAACGGACAAGTAAACAAAGTCTTAAAAGATGGAGTGCAGTTACAGCTTCTAATTGGATTCACTCCTGGTATTTACAGATTTTCGTCGAAAAGATAGAGCATTTCTTTTAACCCATAGAAATCCTTTTCGGAGATCCCTCACGTCAAAAAACTTCAAGTGAAAACCAAACCGTGCAGATCTCTACGTTTACTTGACAGACTTATTTAAACCACGGAGCACCTGCTTTAAGAGGCGTTGTGTGTTTATAGAATTTTTTCGCGTCATGAAATTTTGACATTCCTTCAATGCCACTGTCACCTATAACTATATTATACCCGTGTCAGCTATTTTTCTCTGAATAATGTCGCCACAAACCCGTAGCAACATCAACATTTAAGGGGGGTTTCCAAACGTTTCAAGGGTGTTGGGTTTACACACAGATCAAATTCCAAAAAAGTATAAGAAAATTGAAGACAAAGCTTTTTCGAAAATCTTAAAGAGCGGAGCCCATCCTACGCGTCAGCCGGCTATGGCTCTGTGGCGCCAGTTGTCGTCGCTCGATTCATGTGATAGGATGCTCAAAGTTTATTATAAACACTGACAGTTCGACGAACAAATTTTGTGAGTTTGAAATACATGGACCCATTCCCATATTTCTACTTTCAACGCACAATTTTTTTTTTCATGGAGAGCGTGATACCAACGAAAGGATATTCAGTCGTTATATCATTTCGATTTCATGGGTTGAACGCTTGAGAGAAGAGAAGAATCCTTCAGGTGACAGAACACAAATAAGATTCAAAAGAGTTCAAGAACCGATATACTCTGTAAAGGCCGTTTACACTGCATTGCTAAAACCTAAATATTGTAGTTTCTATAAATGGAAAAATTTATTGTTTGCCCACAGCTAATATTGCATTTATACGATAAGTGTAGTCATTGTATTGAAATTTATAAAGACAAAAGACCTGTTTGAATAATTTGATAAAACTTGAAGCAACTTTTCAGTTTCTAATTAAAAAAAGAACTTTGTCTGATTGCAGCTTTTACCTACAACTATTATGCATATTCATGTCCATCTAATTCAAACTGATGATTACAACAAAAAGAAATTATAATGTAAATGAGCACGGCAATATATTATTATGTTTGATGCTCTTCCGGAGTAAACAAAAAACATGTCTCATGTCGATAATGAAGTATATTACATCGCATTTTATCGATAAGTGTAGTTCTGTCAAGGTAATATAAACAGTTATTTTGAAGCGCCAATCAATTTGGTGGTTTCGAAATTTTGAATTCAATTTGCGTTTTAGAATCATAGATAAAATTTGAACTGAAAGGTTTCGTAAGTGGAGACTATAATTAAAGAGTGGTCTAGAAGGAGTATATTTTGAACCTACTTTGCTAGTGAGACAACAACTTCAATAAGCTTTTAGAAAAGCATAACATTGAGAATGGCCTTACCTGCAACTTTTTTTTCTTCACGTTTTGCATTTCAACTAGTTTAGTGGGTTCTGTCATAAAAAATGTTCTCTTCTAAGTCAATGGAGGGGTCGCTAAAAAATTCGTATGCCACCGCCTTTGTGACCAATTTGGAGGTGTCTTAGCCTGTTTATATTAAAAACGATGCTTTGAATAGATCTGCGTTGTTTTTGACAATAGTTTTCGTTTTCACTCCCATAACAATGTATTGTGAGAAAGCGCTCTTTCTAGTTATGTAGTGGGTCGGTTCTGAGGCCATTCACGCCGTAAGTCCGCTCGAAATTTAAAAACAAACGCAAGATTCGGATTGCAATCGCAGCGTTGTATGACCCATGTTCACGATATTCTCATATTAGAGTGCGTAGAAAATTAACTTTTCAATTCACGCCGTAAGTCCGCTTCAAAATTTGAATTTTGAGTGAATCGATGAATGAACAAATGAATTGAAAAGTAAATGTCAACGCACTCTAATATGAGTATACCGCGAACATGGGTCATACAAAGCTGCGTCTGCGATCCGAATTTTGCGTTTCTTTTTAAATTTCGAGCGGACTTACGACGTGAATTCATTTGTTCATCCATCGATTCACTCAAAATTCAAATTTTGAAGCGGAATTACGACGTGAATTTGAATAATTGTCAAAACTCATCTAGGAACAACATATAACCTACACAAATTCTTATGCAAATCGTGGAGGTTTTATGTTTTCTAGATTATCATTTTGTTTTTGATGATGCAGGTCGTTGATCAAAATAGAAAGAAAAATTCTCTCTGTCACATACTTTCCCGATAATTCATTACTTTGACCAATAGTTTCATTTGTGGTCTTAAGAAGGTAAAAGCTCAACACTTAAGTTGGTAGAACCTTGAAGAGGTATGACCAGTGAGCTAAAATTGTAGCCTACATCGAGGCGTTTCTTATTTTTCTCCACAAATTCTTTTTTCAAAAAAGTGAAACCATTACTTTCTGTAGAAATGTGTAGGCTTGCAGTGGAATAGAGATTTGGTTGTGTCAGTTTGACTAGCGTATTGAGAAAAATGAGCAGATTGACGAAATTTTCATATTCTGCTCATTTTTCTCAGCGTTGGTGAAGCTAACACATTTTAACGGGAGGTAATGGTTCCACATTTTCGAGAAAAGCATTTTGGGAGAAAATTTTGTCAAAAATAAAATACGAAACGCCTCGATGTAAAAGCTACAATTTCAGCTCAGTGGTCATGTCTCTTATGGATTTCCATAAACATGATCCCAAACTCACTTGCTTTGCTCAAAACTCACTTGTAATATTTATAGAATAGTCAGCAGCAAAGAGATTTGGAAAATCAGTGGTGTGTTCGGGTGTTCCGAGTAACATAAAATTTTAATGGAACAGCAGTTACGAAACGAAATGAATGTTAGGAACACAAATTTGAAAATATCTATAAATTCGCGCCAGATTGGACGAACACAACATAATGTCGAACTGCATTGACTGCATTTTGACTGCATTCGATGTTTACTCTTTGTTGACAGTTCGTGAGGAAAAAATCATAAAATGGAAAAATGCTGTCGTAAAGATGCTCGTGCAGAGCAAGTTTATTGAAGTGTTTTCCAATCCGTGAATGTCATTCAATTCATGAAAACAGAATAAAAAAAATTGTTTTTGTCAATTCGATGCGATTATTAATTTAAGTGAATGGATTGTGGTTAAAAAGACGACACGGAAGCTATGACGTCTAAAGTTAATGGTAAATAAGAAATTGAAACGAAAATTTACGGGGTGTCTGTGGGCCGAGATTTTTTCCTTCATTATTTGCTCGTCGCTTTGTCATTGTGGTACTACAGATGACTGACGAGTTCGGATAGAATTTAAATTCCGGGAATAATTTCTACATCTCTGTGTTGTGTTGCAGGTGGCGTCCAGCCACAAACAAAAAAATGGCAAATGGAGTTGCTTATGGAACGGATTCGATCCAAGTCCACCCAACACAAAACGTTCCAAGAGATTTCCCGAAATCTTCGTATTTCTATGCTGGGCAAACAGTACGCTCTAGACGCGGTGGAGAAGTCAAATTTACAAAAATGTCTAGACAGTATGCAGCATTGCATCAAGGTGAAATATACTGCTTGCATCAGATGGTGTCTTTTGAACTGTGCATGACGAATGGAATATTTTATCTTGTTTAGGTGACAACGAGACAAGGACTTGTCGAACGATTGGAAAGTTTGTCCAGACAGTTGGGACTGAAATTTACCGATGACACGTCCGTGTTGTTCATATCGTCGGACATGTTTTATTTGGAAATTAAATTGGATGCGAATGGGACGGTTGTGGATGTGAAAGTCCATCATGAATGTAAAATTGAGCAGCCGTGCACGGAGTTGATAAACTGTTTGGTCAAAGGTGACTTTGCAGACTTTACCACTCAACTGGAAGGTATGTCGTGAGCAAATGTGGTGAGAGTTTTCCCATTTTTCAAGTATCAATTCATCCTCTCCCAGGTCTGAGCTCTATCTATCAATTGAACGCCGAAGTTAAAATCAAAAGCAAAGCGTTCGTCGCCCTGCAGGCACTAGAAACAGATCTGGTCACATTGTCCAAGCAACAGTTTTCGATGCAGTACTTCAAGGATCCCAGCTCTCTCCTACTGCAATGTGACGTTGGAATAATGCAGGCCCGCAAAGGTGGTCATCCGACGAAGCTCACCTATTTCGTATCGCCTTACGAACTGCTCGATTTGGAGTCAAAGTCTATGTCCCGATTGACGGTTGACTTGATTAGCTCAAAGTCGATCGGATTTAGTGTCACCGTTTTACTGGAAGGGGCAGCTGCACATAAGCTACAAATTCAGCCATTGATATCGGCCACCACCGATCAAAATGGTCGAGTTTCGTGCACCGCACAACCCATGGGACCGGTCAACTCAATCATGCTACCGGCCAATTTCGTTCTGAAATTGAACAAACCAATGCCATTGGCCGTGTCAATCATTCAGAAAATCCAACAGACCACCGACATTCCGTTTGGAGATTTGAGTACAGCGACGCCAATACTGTCATTGATTACGCAACAGAATTCGAATGGACAATTCAGCAATGCTACGAAGGGATTGTTCGTTTCGTTGCCGGATCAGAATCATTGCTACTTCTTGACCGAAAATGTCAATTTGCAGGTTCGTTCGACTTTTTTTTTGTCTCAGTGAAATTTCATTCAGCTCAGATATGGAGTCGTAATAGTCACGCCGTGTTCCTTCTTAAGCCTTCGATCCTAATTTTCAGGGAGTCGTTGTGCACAGTGTCCCGTTCACTGAACCATCACAAGTTCCATTGATCATCAAGCTATTGCGCAAGCAGGCGCTGTTCAATACGCTTATTTCGAGTTGTATCCGTGTGTCGAACAGCAAGCAAGGTAACATTTTTGAATGAAATCTTTTATCATTTGAACATGTCGCTAGAGACTTCACCAATTCATTTCCAGACATTGAAAATACGACAATGTTCGAGGTGAGCGCCCTGTCATTCCAACACGTCTCCATAGCACTGGAACATCCATTCGAAGAATCAATGGCAACAGTCGAATTCAATATGAACGACAATTCGGAAATCGAATGCAAAATTTACTCGATCAACGTCAGCTACGAAACGATTGCCGTAAAACTGTCCAAAATACTCGAAAAGTGTATGTCGATTCCGGTCACATTGCGGGCATTGATTAAATGTTGGGAACAAGAGAAAAATGCGCAACGCACATTGGACAACGGCAATTTCAACATGTCGTCCGGACCGAATGATTCGACAGGCAGGAACGAAGATTTTCGGGATATGAAGTCGAAAAATGACCGTAACGGAATAAATGGCAGCGGTTTTCCGTCTGGTGGCAGTAGTGGCAATACGAACGGTGGAACGGGTGGCTTTTCCGAGCACTCAATGTTCACCGGCGGCAACAGCAACGATTCAATGTTGCATCACGACCCACCGTACAGTGACAGTGACATTCCGAAGCGACAACGAACGGAGGATTTTTGGAAGAACCCAAAGAGAGAACTTTTAAGCAGTGATATGTTGGAACATCAATCGAGCGACAGTAGCGACTCCAACTCTTTGGGTACAACGTCTGC
>JANTFA010116670.1:0-13745 GCA_026413405.1 Phytosciara flavipes | reverse complement strand
CCATAATACAGTGTAGCAAATCTCCAAAATGTTGTGTAATTTAATCGGAAATAGATTAGGAGTTATTCATTGCGAATGTTGTGATACACAGAGGCAGGAGAGAGCATCTTCCTGTTTTTCTTTCCCTTTTTTTTCCTATCTATCTTTCTACGGGGTACATTGAGACTATGTTGAGACTATACTGTATAGTGTGACTAGTATTATAAATCAATCCAGAGAATTGTGTGGTATTCGAACAAAACAAAAACACTGTTGGTAGTATGAAACAACATCGTCTTTTGAATATTATTTTTAACCACCTCATCGGTAACTCTATAAGTATCTGTATTGTGTGCGTCTATATACACGCAGTCAGTGGTTTCTTTAACCATAGTCTTTGCTCATTTGTGGTCATTAATCATTTTCGTCTCCTCGTCTTTAATAAAGGGAAAATTGCACAAGGAGCGAACATTTTCCACAAATAATTATTATGGAAATTTGTAAATTCAGATTGTTTTTGATGAGAAATTATTTTTGAATAAAGAAGATAAAGTTGTCGAGATTAGCGTTGTGTATAACGAAATATAAATTCTAGATATTGAACATGAAAAATATAAATTTATGACATTCATCTCGTCTCGGTCGGATTGGGATCATTAAAAACGGTTGTTTATATTAATTATACGATTGAATCTCATTCACAAAGCAGAGTGAGAGAGAGTTATCTATCTCTATAGATATGGATAGATGAATGGGGTGGATACGTGTTGTTCGTTTCACGCTGCATTAATGTTTAAATGAATTGTTTCACAAGCGATTATCCGATCTTCCACTTCTTCTACGATAAAATCCAATTCCAAAATTTTTATTTTATTTTTTCGGTTCTTTTTCTTGTATTGCCGCCTTTCCGTTTTTCTTTCCTATTCATGTGACTTCCATCCGCGCCGAGCTCTTCCTCTTCTTCTTCTACTTTCTTTTTCCCTTTTTTTCTATCTTCCCCCAAGCAACATTTTAAAATAATTTTCACTTCGCAAATTACACAAAATTTATAATGCAGACAATTTCCAGTACAAATTCCCTCTTAAGAACCGAACTTTTCTTTGTCTGTTGCTCATTTTCCTTTGTTTTTCAGCCGCAGGAAATGTATTAATGATGTATTAATGAAGACACGTTTGCATATTAAATACATTTCATTTTCATAGAAACCAATTAATTGCTCAACAGGAATGTTATTTAGAGTAGAGAGGAGTGTGTGTTACGTTTGAAAGGAAAAAGTTTCTGTACAATTGATTTCATCTTTCAACAGCATGCAGAGCAATGCGAGATCAGAAAGGAATACCGTTTGATTGTAATACCGTTGATTGTGATAACGTTCAGAACAATTTGGTTCTAAAAATATGTTCAATTAGTTAAAATGTTGGCTTATTATCCTCCCTTACTCGTGTTACTTTCCTTTCCTTTCATTTCTTCCCTTTTGTTAAGTTAGGTCACATAGTTCCATTTTAAGACATTTGCCAGTCTATTTACTCTGTGTGTGGTGTCGCTGATTGCATTTTCACGGATACGGATGAGGAAGTCATTGATTTTTGTCTCAGGGAAACACAATCTCAACGAAAGAATTGCAAAAGTGTGCTCATTCTCCTTCTCCAGAATAGTCAATCAAACATAACGCATAAGGGGGACCCAGTACAACCTTTGGTATACGACATATAGCTGGTTGTTCATGAAAGGCATACACCTCGAAACTACTCTGCAACATTTAATCTTTGAATCATTCCTTTTGACCTCACTCCGTGTTAGAATTGCTTTCAGCAATTTCGATAGTCTCCGACAAAATCTAAATTGAAAATTGAAAGCTAAAAAGAAAGCACAAAAATCAAGTGAAATTTACTTGAGATATAGCCAACAGACACCAAAATCCAAAATGGCGGCTGGTAGCCATTTTCTTAGGGATCGTCCATAGGGGACGTCCGCACCAGAGGGAGTAGGAGGTTTGACACGGCATGTTGTAGGTGTTGGAAAAGTGCGAACAGTAGGCTTGAAAATTCCCAAAATTCCTTTATGGACAGCCCTTAGGTCTTTGAAAACAGTTTCACCGCTTTGCGGTTGTTATTACCTTTCCAACAAAGAAAGTTTTACGAAAATCGGATTAAAATACTTCAAAACATAGGCAAAGAACACAAAATTCAAGATGGCGGCTGGATGCCATTTTCTTAGGTCACCGAAACCCATATTACCGCTTTACCGTCGTCGTCACCTTTCAAGCAAAAAATAATTCGTAAAAAATGTATGAAATTCACTCGAGATACCGACAAACAAGTCTACCTTCGTTGTACGACCGAGTAGCTCGACTCAGGCTGACACCAGGGCCTATTTTTGGAAATTTTTGGAAAAATTGTCAAATACTGCGGGTGTTTAAAAACTGAAATTTTCCACGATATCAAACAGTTTCAAACAGCCGGCTTTCAATGATTCTGTTTGATTCCTGACACTATCAGCTTTCAAGTGACATCGAGCGTGATTAATTAGAAAGATGAGAGCGTCAATAATCAAACAAAATGAGAGCTGACTAAAACGCAAGTCAGAGCTCAGAGCTCAGGAATTGCTGAAACTGTTTGAAATGGTGAAAAATTTCAGTTTTTGAACACTCGCAATAATCGGCAATTTCTGGAAATTTTGGAAAAAATTGCGAAAAAACTTTCCAAAAATAGGTCCTGGCTCATACTATGGACTTTTATACTACGGAACCCTTGATCCGGTTTCGACAAACGTTTTTTTCTAGATTGGTGGAGTACCTTTCATTTGTACCATCAACTTTGTACGAGCAATTCTTCCGGAAATGTGTGAGAAACCTCAACCAGACCTCGAAAATATCGCTAATTTAACCATTTGACGAGAAAAATATTCCTTCTAACAAAAGAAGAGCTTTCCTTTTCTTTTCAAAACACGATGTTTTGAATCAACAACATAAAATCCCAATAGTAATTTATGCCACGAAGTCATAAAAAGTCAACATTCTCATTTCAAGTGTTACATGCAATTCAACGAAGTGTGAAAATAGAAAATTCCAACAAGAGCAAAGGTGCGCCAGTTGAGAAACTGTTGGTTTTTTCTGCAGAAAAGAACAGGGAAAAAGTAAAAAATTCCTCACCAGCGACCGTCTACAAAATGCCATACATTCTCCCTGCATTTGAGCGGAGAAAATTATGGTGATTCACGCCACACGATGACAAAAGTTTATTTGTTTTTCGATTGTCGCATGGTTTATTTAATGTCATGTGGCAAAGGTTCGTCCAGTGCATGTCCATTTATTAATTGACGGGGCAATCTTTTTCCATGTCATTTTCTTAATTTGTGTGTTTCCATGTCTGTTTTTCACTGATAAAATGTGTTTGTGTGTATAACACATAACACACCGACCAACATCAATCACTTGTCCGTGGTTCTGTCATTACACATTAGCAATGAAACTATATAGCGTTTACGAGCGAGCACAATAATTTTTTCTCTCTCTCGTATATTATAGTGAAAAGGTCGTTTGCATAGAATGTTTACCATGCATACGATATATACCATGTGTATAGATTAAACGACAAACATCATTAGCAAAAAGTTGGAAAAATGGCATTGCGTTCGAATGAAAAAAGTTTTTAGACTCGTACGGCGAGGGTCTTATGCTTTCACACAAACGTTTGTAACACATGGAATTCGAGTCCCCGAGTAAGGGCAAACCTTCTATTTTGTCACTTTCAGATGCCAAATTAGCGATTAAAAAATGTCAGTCTGTACGTGAACAGGGTACCTTGGGTAAAACGAATATACAAAACGGAATAAATAAGTGCGAGTGAGCACAAACTGGTCCAAATCGTATAATTTCATGTCAACTAAATAAAGAAAATTTAAGCTGGCATCACATAGGTAGCAACCCAATAACTTAGTGGTTAACTCGTCTGCTTTCAACTAAACGATTGAAGTTGGCAGAAAAAAAAACGGCCGGTCAGGCGTGTATATAAAACACAGCATATTGAATTGGTTCGAGTCAGTGGTAGTTGGTGGGAAAAGCTTTCACACGAATTGTACTACTTCTACTAGTTTCGCTCCCTAGAAAATAGATGGCAGTCAACATCGATGTAACTTAGGTTTGTCGTGCAGCTTACCACTGGCACTGTAAAAATTTTCGGCAATGAAAGTATCTCTAAAAGGTAGAACCACAATCACCGACGCTAGTAAATAATGATCTAGCCTCTGATCCATCAAAATTGTTGTTACAGCTCAGTGTTATTATCACATTTTTGAAAGACAATAAAACCTTGAATCGAATTTCGTAAACTTCTCATTTTTGAAAGATAATAAAAACCTTGAATCGATTGGGTAGTCCTGTTTTTGATGACCTTAGAAAATGGACGCCAGCTGCCATCTTGAATTTTAGCCTATGACCCAAGTAAATTTCACTTGATTTTGATGAATGTTTTTCAGAGTTCAATTTCTAAATGAGACTTCGTACGGGACTTTCGAAATGGGTGTAGGCAATTTTAGCGAGTGATGAGTTGAAAGGGAATGATGAAAAGATGCAATGTTGTAGAGTACTTTTAAGATGAATGTCTTTTATGGACAACCAGCTATATGTCGTTCAACATTACTCGTACGAGTCCTCCTTATGTTTTTTTATTGATTCAGTTGATTCAGTCAACATAAACGTAAACAGAAAAATGTTTTCGAGATCACCCAGAAAGTTTTGTTTTTCTTTTCAGATCATTATGACCCGACGGAAAAGGGGCTTTTGCGATTGGTTTAACTTGATAGCCGCAATTTGGTTCATTCTTTCCGATATCTTCTTGAATGGTAAGTTAATAAATCCATTTGCATTGAATCAAATGAAATAATAAGAAGACGACAAGAAAAACGCTCAGGTTCTCTGTTCTACTTCTACTAAAATAATTTATTGACAAAATGCTCTAAGAGCAAGGCTAGCCAATTTTTTACATTTACACAAAAAAAATATAACTAGCAAGTCCATTGAATCTCATTCGGGTGTCGGCATAATATGAGTGGGCAAAATCTCCGCTCAATAGTTCACTGTGTGAATGGTATTGACTTCAACTTCCTTCTTATGGAAAATGTTGACGTCATAGTAGTACATGTTGGGTGTGTACCAGAAGGTTTCGTCGATTTTCCGGTCGAATGGATATCCGAATGGCAAATTGTCGACATAGTATCCATCGGTTGATTTAGTGTATGGTGTAACGATGAAGTAGAATTGGAATGGCATACCACCCTTCTTACCCTTCGGCAACATCAAACGGTCTGGGAATCCGAATCGTCCTTCAGTGTAGTCGGAGACGTCCCATTTGGTTTTCTTGTCGTTTACCAACATGGTGGTCTTGTACAGATCGAAATAGGTGGTGGTGTCCTTAACATACCAAGTGAAGTCGCTCGAGTCACGGGTAATAACGTTATCACCGACAACCAAGTCATATTTGAACAAGTCCAGTAGCACGAAGTTTTCACGGTTTTCGTTGATATCGTAGACACGGCCGAATTCGTTGTATTTTGGTCCCAAGAATACTCGGACGACACTCCTAACGACACGGTCGGAGTAAACATTAAGGTTGAATGTGAATGGTAAATGGTTCAAACGCCACTGACGAGCCTTGATAACGAAATCTTCGCCTTCGTAGTTTGATACTTTGCCGAATTTGTACAGATCGGATGTCTTTTCGAAGGGGAACTTCTTGTCAAGTACCTCAACGTCAACTGCATTGGTAATATCTGAATCGAATTTATCGAAGTAGGTTACCAATTTGCCCATATCAACGCTCTTGATCTTCACGCCATCGAACATGAGGTCGGTCTTCTTGTAGTATGGTAGGGTGTCCTTGAAGCGCCAGTAGAACGTGATGATGCGCTTGTACAATTGCCAGAAGACTGGATCACGGAGTGTGGTTTCGTAATGTTCGAGTACACTTGGCAAGAATTTGAAGTCATATGTGGTGGTGTAACGGCCAGTAACTGATCCGCCGAGAAGCAATTTGGACATCCAGATGAAATAGCCGAAGAATCGTCGGTTTGGTGAGTCAGTGTTGAATTGGATCATGTTGCCCAAAACTTCAATTGATTCTGGTTTGGTCAAGTCGAAGTGAGTTCCATCTGGCATAACAATGAATCCATAATCGATGGCATCGAAAATGCGACGTTCGTAGTTCCTGATGATGTCAACGTCGTAGTAGTTGCGTTCGGTGTAGATGTTGTAGTAGTTGTCACGGGTTGGGAAGAATGCGCCATTGTAGTAACGGAGGGCTGGGTAGTAGCCGGTCTTGATTGGCTCGTACCAGCTGAATTCTGGGATGATGCCGATGTCATTGGAAAGACGTTCCAAATAGTAACGAGCGAGCAATTGTTGATGAACGAACAAGTATTGTTCACCACGACGTTCTCGAACCATATCGTAGTTCTTACCAGTCATCCAGAATGGATAATCAGCATGGAAGTAGTAGTAGTAGGTGTTCAAGCCAATATCCTCAGTGAAATATGAGATCTTGTTTTCAACGTTGGTCATGTAGTAATCGTAGTCAGTATAGTTGGTTGGGATGATGATGGTGTGCACATCTTCGACCTTCTTCATGTTATAGAATCCTTGCATCTTGTAGTTCTGTGCCTTCTGGATGGTCTCGGTGTTGAAGAAATAGTATGGATAGATTTCATATGGAGCCGGCAACTCAATACCACGGGTGTCTGTACGACGTAGAACGGCAACGGTCAAGGCATAGATGAACATGCCTTCGTTAACGTTGAAACGGGCCCACACCAATGTGTTGTAGAAAGTTTCGAAATCCTTGGCATAGTAGAACAAGTGGAACAATGCAACAGCTTGGTCACGATGATAATCATTGTAGATGCTGAAGATGTCGTTCATCGGCAATAGGCGTCCAAACTTGTAGTAGTATTCGAATTCACGAACGGCCTCGACCTTCTTGTACAAGAATTCGTCGAATTTCCATAGTTTCGAGTCTTCGAATAGTTTCACCATGATGTCGTTCTGGTGGACATGTTGCAAGAGTTGCAAGATGACTTTCTGTTTGTAGACGAAGTCGGTGTCGGTGTCGTAGGTTTTAACCTTTCTTTCGGGTACTAGGTAACCGCAAGACAAGGCGACGAGCCCAGCTAATACTAACAATGAGATCGATCTCATATTGACTGATGAATGTTAGAAGCTCACAGGGCCTTTTATACGAATTCATTTCTCGCCTGTTTGTTCTACAATCTCATCAATTTCGGTAAACACATTTTTTTTCCACCGATTATATTGTTTTGTGCATGGAGATTATGAGGGGAAATGTTTTGTTGTTTGTCGATTTGAAAAGGTGAAGTGCATTTGGTATTATGGAAGATAACCTTGTTGAGAGACGCAGACGAAAAATGGAAGACGATAACAATGAAGATGCTAAGCGAAACGTGTACATTGTATGCAATTTATTGGAAAGCCCAAAAGAATGGAAAAAATTGTCTGAATTCACTCAATACTATTTTGGCAAAGCTATTCGAAACCGCAACGACTAGCCATCAATGTTAAATGCTACACTACCTAACCATTCATAAATCGATAATATTCTAGTGCGGTCAGGCCATTTTTGATGAGAACAAAAAATGTGTGTGTTGCATCGCATAACAATTTTTAATTGAATTAGGTTTGCATTTCAAAACTTTCAACTCAATATATCAGGTCCATTTTCAACTCTTCGAAAATAAATTCAACATAGTCAAAGAGCGCAGCGGTTGATGTAAATTTCAAATGGTTGGTCGGTCATATAGTTGACAGCATATTTGTCTATGCTGCCGTGCAAACTATTTATTGATGGTACTCTGATATCGGCTAACAACCAATTCATCTACCGCTCCATTTTTTCCCCATACATGACTGATATCCTATTTACCAATCATTTGTCATACATGCGGGCGTACACAGAGAAAGACAAAATCTCGGCTGCTACACGTAGTTCGTTTTGGTAACTATTGATGTCAGTGATTCCAAACGATTACACATCTCGTATTTCGTTATCTCATCTGTTCTAGTGCATAGTATTTGGTGCGAAATCTTCTACTTCGTTTGTTCAGAAACTTCTCTGCTATGTAAGACGAAGTTGAGCGTTGTTAGGTCAGTGTTCCATGCCCACTTCTCTAGACCGAGTGGGACTAACACGCATGGGGCTGAACGGCATTTGCCGTCCTCCGCCCTCATTTGCCGTTTAGACTGGTCTGGGTCCACTTGGTGCCTAGACAAAATTTCCCGATCTTGGCCCGAAAAATCTTTCTGTTAATTTTCAACAGTGGTTGAGCAGATGTTAGATGTTTGTATATGCCCCACGTCTCCTCGACATTACCTAACAAACGAACCCACTCGCATGTATTTCCAGCGTCTATAGCGGGAGTTTTTCAAAGACAAAAAGTGCCTATTTTCGACCCTTGAGCTTATCTCACCACACACCAAGCTGACATAAAAATAAATGGACACCTGTTCTGGACTATTCAGGCTCAGGGCTGTCTGGGCATATATAAAACCGAAGTCCATAAAATAGGTCCGACGGAGGCGGGTCCACTTCCAAAAAAATCCCTCCGTAGCAGACGCATACGACCCCGATCTACTAGAGCATACGTAACCCTAGTATCTGCGTAACCCTAATACCTGCGTAACACCAGCTCGACCGCATATTCGAAACATATTCGTCGTATAAATTCCGCATAGTGCAATTTCAAAAGCCCGCACGAATGACAGGCATAAAACTCATAAAGCTCTAAAATAGCAGCCTCAGTCCAAGGTTCCACATCTATTTTCTCACCGAGATATAATTCGAACTTCATTCCTCTTGTAAATACAAAAAGAATCAAGAAAATTTGATAAAATCTACTCGATGTTTTCTAAGAAAAACACCTAGGGCCGAGTAGCGACCTCAGTTCAAAAGCCCTACTTCAATTTCGTTTCATCGAAATTCCATTTGAACTACATTTGCCTTCCAAATGAAGCAAATATTCGCGCTTCCACGTTCAAACAAGAAGAAACAATTACGAAAATCCGACAAAGGTTACTCCAGATATCGGCAAAATTCATCCGTCACCATTTTTCTCCTGGATTGGTGCGTGGTCAAGTCCTTCCATGTGCGCTATTAACAAGCTTTGTACGAGTAAAACTGCCAAAATTAGATACGAATCAACCCTCCGAAATTGCAATAACTTGGCCATTATGTCCGGAACTACTCGACCGATTTTTCCCATTGTTACACAGTAACCTACTACCGTCGATACAGCCAAAGACAGTGATATTTCAACTTGAATTTGCTTCTTTTGTGTGGGTAAGCGGATCAGCTGGAAGAACAGCTGAAACAAATTTACGTTGAAACATCACTGCCTTCGGCTGTTCTTTTCAGAGAAAAAAATTATTGAAATCGCATCCAGTTATGTGATACACAGACAGTCATCTTTTTATCGTTGATTCGGTATCTATAGGCATCCCCAAATGCATTACCGTCTGGCTCGAAATCCGATTGTTAAAACCGTCTTATCAATCGTAATGGCCCTCAGTATTTCGTACAGCCTAAAAAGAAAAAGGCAACTCGATACGGCTTTGACCCTCTATTTGATTTAGTTAGCTTCGGTGCTAGACAGAGTGTTGTAGTGTTCCAATGTTTTTAATAACAAACCTTCTACATCCATTGTACAGAGTAGAATGTTGACTTCGTAGTTCGAAATGAAAGAGTTAGTTGACGCATTCATCTCTTTTAGTCGTCTCTTTTAAAACGAAAAATTTAGCTGAAACTGAAGCTTTCCATTGTATAAAATACGAAAGTGTAAGCTCCAACTCATTTCGAACACGTACAAAATTGTTGTTCATTCTTCTGCTAGCAAATAAAACAAGGAATAACAATGGGTTTCCAACTTGCTAATGGCAAAAAGTATTATGTGCACGAAAAACGAAAGCCAAAATGAACGAAACGGTTTTCGGTGTACATCATCATCAGGAAAAACCTTTGACGAAAAACGTTTTAAATTAAAATAAAAGATTAGAGCAAACTTGTACCATTTTACCGAAAGAGGGGATACATCCCAAATTCTACAGATTAAAGCTTTACAAAGCCGGCCGTCGTCTCCTCGGTACTTAAAAATATCCTCCCTCATACCCATGAATTTATCATTTATCCATCAATTTTCGATGTAAATATTTTCTTCAACAACATTTAATGCCAGCAAGTTTAAACGGGAAGTTTGAATCAAAAATGAATTATTTTTAAATGACGAACCTGGAAAACATTAAGCGAAAAACTAATAATGTTTTCAGTGACATCCACAAACGCATATTTTAAAATACTCCGAAAATTCTGTGTCCGGACTTTTCGTGGAAATAATAATTTTGTCCCCCTCCCCTACCGTTCGTTATAATGTAATGACCGAAATAAATGCATTCACAAAGCATAAAACTTTTAATAATTTTTTTGGTTGTTGCATAGTTGTGTCGGGGATCGGTTAATGTTTTTCCATTTACGTGTATCACCTACTTCCATGCCCATATTGTTTACTGTCCATGATATTGAATTTTTACAGATGGTGAGGGGAGGTAGGAGGTTCCCTTTTTTTTACTACCAATAACCAATTTAAAAATTAATAAAATTTGCATTCAATACAAAATGTAATTAAAAGTGAATTTTATGTGTTCGCTGATAAGTCAACCCAAATTAACGGGAATGAAAAAAAAACCCATTTTTTTCATAAATATTTCAATATCTGGGCAGTAAAATGAGGGGGGGAAAGGGAATGGGGGCTGAAAAAAATTGCATCGCGTAATAAAAAGCTTTGTGCATTCCGGTGCTTAAATGTACAATTAAAATCTTTCGGCGAATCTACCGAAAAACTATTTGTTTTTCGCCTGGGATGTGTGTATGCAAAAATATGTAAATGCAGAGGACATTCTAAATTTCAACGTCTGAAATTTATTGCATTCTATGGAAAATTGTATTTTTTCAGTTCTGTTTATTCCTTCCCAGATTTATCTCCACTTCATTTCGATTCTGTAGCTATAATGAACAGAGAAATTAATTTCTTATTAAACACGTGCTGACAATCGCTCGACGTTTTTTTTTCTTCTTCTTCTCTTCGTTAAGATGAGCATTCGTATATGCACTGACCTTTCTGGAAATCACTTTTTTTCCTTCTTTTTTCGTGATAATTAACGGCCAATTATCCATAAGCGAAACATTGTTGCCACAAACAAAACAAAAAAATTAAATAAAATCAAAAAGCGTCAGGTCATCGTTTTAATATATTTTTTGTCTGCTCTGTGGGTTGAGTGTGTGTGTGTGGTGGTTTTTTTTTGCACTCACATTTTGCGATAAAGATAATAATTATGCGTTTAGTTGCATTCAAGTTGAATTCATAATTCACAAGGAAAGAAGATAATGTCATGTTATATTTGTTAATTTATTATGTAGGTTGTGGCAATGTCATTGCGATTGGGGGAGACTGCTTTTTTTTTTGTTCATTTCATTTTACAGTTGCTGCTGAGCTGCTGCAGTTTGCACTTTTTCCCAATTTTTTGACCCGTACGAAGTACGCGGGGTCTAATGCATTCACAGTGGGATTGTACACAGTGACGTCATGCCTTGAGGGGGGAGGAATTGTCTTAGGAAATGTGACGGCCCATACAAATGTTGGTCGAATTTGACACATTTTGCGTAACGCAGGGGCTGTATCAAAAATTCAATAAAATAGCGTGACGTCATTTGTGTATGGCCTCTTTGGACTGAGTGGCAGGGACTATTTTCGGAACTTTTTTAAAGAAGTTTTTCATTTGAAAAATTTTTGGAACATTTCAAGGGAGTTTCGGGAGTTTTCAAAATCAATTCCTCAAAATACTGCTAAATGGACTAATTGAAACTAAATGGATATACTCGCAGGGGACTAGATGGTATTTGCCATTTGCTTAAATTTTCTTTATTTAGTTGACATGAAATCATACGGCTTGGACCGCTTTCCACGCGGACCTATCCATTTCGTTTTGTAATTCGGCCCAAGGAGCGCAGCATCCCTCGCTCTTACACTTGTAACACACTTGGAATTCGAGTCCATGCTAACGTGGTGAACCACTCTGTGATTACTTGGTGATTATTTGGATTATTTCATACAAATAATCACAGAGTGGTTCACCCCTCGAGTAAAGGGAAAACTTTTTGTGACTGCCAAGAAATGTCATATCAGCAGTCCCTTCTTCCCCAAGATAACTTGAGTATACCGGAACCAATGTTCATGGGACTTTATTCCACTTTGTAATCACAAATGCAGTTTAAGTTCGAAGATGAGCAACATCCGTCGAACGGATTCAGAGATTTGGTTGAGTTAGTGCCATTTTGGAGGTCTTGCTGGGGTTTCTCGCATATGTAATTCCGTCAGTATTGCTCATTTCAAATTGATAAATGATTCAAACAAAAGGTATCGATTACACCAAAAACATTTGTCAAACTCGGATCACGGGATCAGAAGGTAGAGCTCATAGAGTGAGTCTGAGTTGAGGCCTAACAGTAAAAGTGGAGCTTTTCGTCGATACCTCGAGTAAAATTCATCCGATTTTCATGAGTCTTCTTTCGTTTGAAAGATAACGATAACCGGGAAACGGTTAGGCTGGCTTCGGTGACTTAAGGAGCCGCCACTTTGGATTTTAATGTTTCTTGATTATATTTTGAGTAAATTTCATCTGATTTCCGTACAATTTTCTTTGCTTGGAAGGTAATAAAAATCGTGAAGCGGTGAAACTGTTTCCAGTTACCTACGAAAATGGCCACCAGTCGCCATTTTGGATTTTGGTGGTTTTTGCCTATATTCTTTCCAGAGTTCGATCTTCAAATCAGACTTCGGTGCTGTCACCAATTTTAATGGAACGTGATTCTGAGATGTATTAAATTGGGAAGATTCAGAGATGCGGTGTTGCAGTGTCGTTCTAACTGTCCGGCAGCTAAGTACGGCAGCTAAGAATAAAGACTACATTGAATACACTACTCGTACGGGTCATCCATTCTGTTTTTTCTTTGCTTCGTTTTTTCTCCTCCATCTCTTCAAAAACTTTTCCCTTCAAGTTTTCTTTCTTTCCTGTGCTGTGTGCGAAAGAATGTTAAGGTGTGCTTTTTGGGAAAATTGTATCGGAATAGTTTTCGTTTATTGTTATCATAAACTAATATTCCTATGGATGCAATAAAAAGTTTGCAATACTCAGCCAGTCAGTGACTCAGACAGTTTGGTTGGTTGTGTGTGTGGGGTTAAAATTGATGCTCAAGTCTCAGACTGTTTGTCGTCAGATTCGTAGACGGAACATATTTTTCGCATGGTTCGTATTACATATTAGGAAAGCAATATTTTTGTCCACTTTTTAACTGTAGTAAATTTGTGGAATATTTACGAACAATAAACTTTTGATTTGTAGCTGGTTAAATTACATTATGAACCCGAGAGAGAGGAAAGACCGACAGATACACACGATTATTTTCTGTGTGTAGTGTGTTTATACATATTTGAATTGTGTCACCATGTACACGTACCCATTATATGCATATACAAACATAAGGGGGACCCGTACGAGTAGAGGACGGTATATAGTTAGGTGTCCATAGAACTACCCTGCAATGTTTCTTTAAATCAGTTTATTTAAACTAAAAGTTTGTTAAAATTGCTTACAGCAATTTCGAAAGCCCCGTCCGAAGTCTCATTTATAAACTGAACTCTGAAAAAAAATT
>JANTFA010116669.1:0-24286 GCA_026413405.1 Phytosciara flavipes | reverse complement strand
CTCGGCTCACCGATGAGCACAAATTCTGGGACCAGTACCATTCGAAAGCACAAATTCAAGCGCAAATTATAGACCCTCTCCCCCAGCCACGAATGTGGGAGGATCTGACGACATGCATCTCGTTCTTTCGAGTAAAAATGGGTTAGCTTCGAATGGAAAATAAAATTGTGTGTGAAAGTTTCATGTGCTTCGAGAAAAATGAGCAGCTTATCCCAATTTTCATAAACTGCTCACTTTTCTCAGAGCAGGTGAAACTTGCAAAGATAATTTTATTTTTCATTCACAGCTAACACATTTTTACTCGAAATAACGGTCGTAGATCTTTTAAAAAGGGCTCCGGTAGAAAGAAATCATCGAAAATAAACAACGAAACGCTCAAATGTAGGCTATATATTTCAACGTAGTGGTGGACGCTCGTAACGTCCACTATTTACTGAACCGATTTCAATTAACTTTTTGGTAATTGGTATCGTCATCACCCACATTCTACATTGTGTATTTCTTCTTCGTAGATATATGTTACCTAAGGTAGGTGGCGTCCAAAAATGCCAATTTTTTGCACTGCAGATTGCCATTGGTTATAAAACTCTGTTGCGAAATCGGCTCAAAAGCCGATTTCTCAAGTAGTCTGGAGCTTTCAGTGATATTTTTCGATTGATTGAATACTTTACCATTGATCACATTCAACGCACTGAACTCGAGCACCAGGTTTTCTCACATCTTTTTGAAGAAATTAAAATTCCAATTTTTTTTAATTAAAAAATGCCTTTATTCTATCTATTTAATGATTCTTCCTCTGTATATTACAAAACCAACGTTTTTTCTTTTCTTTGCTTTTCGTTTAAATATAAAAATAACTTATTGTAGAAATGCAACAAAATAAAAGTCAAAACAAATGTTTTCAAAATCAAATTAATTTGTATTTACAAAATTATCTTCCTTTTCTAAATACTTTTTTGTTGCTTTATATTTGTGTGACATGACAATATGCAAAAATTGAGTTGGCGAGCATATACTATAGCCCTTTTGAATTTCCGTTTCAAGCAGTAATTATACTGGCCGCGATGCGTCACACGTTTACCCAATCGATGCCAATCGATAATAAGCATTTTGAGTAATCAATTTGATCAATAAAAGTAGGTTTTTGTTTACTCGAGAAGTCCTGCTCAAATTGAAGTTATCCCGAATCAGGCTAAAGAATTATTTCACAGCAGAGTAAATTAAACACAGACAAGAGTAGTAAATTTGACGTTTTATTATGGAACTACTTTACCTCGCTACTGCTTCTGTCTGTGTTTATTTTAGCAGTTATGAATATTTTCGCCAGGTGCTAAGCTGCGAGTAAAAAATGGAACATATTTCATTTGTTATTTGAAATGGACTCTTCTTTTTCTATTCATTCCATTCATAAAAAGTGATCCTTCAATAAATAGACTTTCTTCTTGGGAAGTTTGCGCAAATGACGCATTGTATACTAAGTTCCAATTTATAGTTTTAAAGTCAGCCAGCTATAAATTATAATTCAAGTAATCAGGGTAGCTCAGGTAGTTAATATAACCACTGGTTAATTTTCAAGAATTGTTTAAAGCAAATGAGATCTTGCCGATTGGATTTCAAGAAATCGATTTCATTCAGAGAAATGATATCAGGTGGCGTTGCTTCCGCCCTATGATTTTATCCGTAGGCACATAAAATTGTAAAAGATTGCGTTTGCTCATAGTGGGGCAAATATTTTGCTACTTTCTATGCCAACGTGAGGTAACGAGTAAATTATGCATCATCTTGAAGAGCAAACTCGAACAAATTACTCATAAACTCTAATTCTGATTCGATTATAATACATTTCTGCTGCACACATGCGGTGTACACCTCTCAGGGAAATGTTAATAGGTGGCGTTGATTCCGCCTCTCAGCAACGAAATCCTTCATTCCAATATTGTTCGAAGTTTCTAGAGAGATGATTGATTTAACAACAAAGAAACCAAAATAGTTTCAAAAGTCCAGAAAATAATCCACAATGAAAACTAGAAAAAAAACCCTCAAAGAACTTTTGCCTTATAACATACTGGCTTTAATCTGAGAACTGACTGACTTATAGCTTTTCAATACACGAATTTATATGTGTGAAAGGTCATTTGAACACAAAAAGTTTCTTTAGTCTATAGGATCATCCATAAATTCCGTCCTCGTTGAAGGTGGAAATGGGGAGGGTGGACAATGGAAGTGTGACTTGCGTCCTTAAGGGTATAGGGAAAAGTGCGGACACGGGGCTCTGAATGGAAAAGTAAGAACGGGATTTGTGGATGGTCCCTAAATTCCTGGAAAATGAAGTAAGTTCGAGTACGAAATCGCAAATTTAATAATGATTTTTGCCATGGCATGGGCCGGATCAATGAATGTTTATTTAATCTAGTTTCTCTTCGTCTTTTGTGCTTTGTTATTATGTAGAATGTTTTGCTTCGACACAAAATTAGTTGAAAAAGCTGCAATAAAAAATATAGAGCTGCAAATAAAACTATTTCTTCTTCTTCTTTTTAGTTTTTTTTGTCTTGTTTCAAATTTGTTTCTTCCATTTGACTCAATTTACATTGTTATAATATAGAGTAGATGTGCCAAAGTGAATGAACATATAGGTAAGTCGAGCGGATCAGATGCGCTTACGATGCAATATGTCCTGTGATGAACTTTTGTCATATTTCTTCTCATAGACGCAGAGACATTCGTTCCGAATCAGAACATAAACTTTTGAAAATGCTGTTGAAAGATGTTTTCAATAGACATTACTTGAATTTGCTGAATTAATTTGTACGACCACGGTATGTACAGGAGTGACGCAAAGTTTTCTGTATGGAATTGGCCGTATGTGCAGTAGCGTTGCTCGTTCGTGTTATGCACAAAAGCATAATGCTCTTTAGGCTAACTTCATGCGGAAAGAATATATTATCACATCAACTCTCGGTCAGTTGACTTTGCAGTGTATGATACCATCTTCAGTAACAAACGCTTTACATGACAATTCAAACTGTGATTGATACGTACTGTACCGTCAAGGGTACCTAGCTTACAGCTATTGACTGTGATGGTAGAGTGATTGACAGCTATAGTGCTCGTAAGTTCTCCAAACACTTTGGTTTGTTTAGTTTGCATGAGATTCGTATGTGGTACTGTCAATGTGATAAGCGCGCAGCAAGTTCATACAAAATATTTGAAAGAATATCACACTAACGTTTTTATTTTTGTGTGTGATATGTTTCCGAAAAAATTATTTTTCGTATTCGCTTATCTACTGTATATTATATCAATGCTCAATTCCTATTTTAATTTACGGTAAATTTAATATAAAACTAAGTCATTCTATATGCTTCACAATTAAACAAACATTTTTACGTTGTTATGCCTTTTCAAAAATAATTATTTCCTTATCGTTTCTTTACATTTTTAATGTGTTTGCTATTCATTCATTGTGCAATCATCAGAACAATTTTTTTTAGGTTGTCTGCATCTGTTATTTCAGCATAAAAACAACACTGCTGACTCGCTTTGGTGTTAATAATAGGGAACGCCACAAAAATGTAGTTTTGCGTATACAAAGATGTAGGTCTGGAATGACTACAAGAAACCCGAGTTGATAATTTTAGCATGCATAGCGATAGCTGTGGCATCAATCGTTGGTGACGTGAACATCACTAGACGGCAGAGATGATTGAGGTATAGTTAAACTTGGCCGATTACAAAAAAAAGGACTTCAAAGATTGGAAATAAAAGTTTTAGTTCAGATCCGTTCAGGTTCTCGCCTCATAAGCGAGAGATGTGTGATTCAAATCTCATTTGTACGCGCATAAGACAGAAATGTCATTCCCAGTTGAAAATTTATCGGACCATGCAGGTTTCAATATTCGAAAATGTGTTTTCTATGTAAATATTGTGCCGCTCAGATGGGGTGGAGAGCTAACGCATTGGATTCATAATCCGATGATCGGGGGCTCGAATCCACCATCGGGCATTGCAACTAAACAAACATTCGCTCGTAAATTTTCTGAATCAAAATAAGTTAGGGTGTGAGCCGAGGTGTGAGCAGTGACATAATGTTGATGAGGTTTGTTGAGACAAAAGTATTCTGTCGAAATACCAACAACAGAATATCGTCAGTTGCATCATTTTTCAAATCTCAAGCATCGATTGCTATTGTGTCTTGACACGTAAGAGTGTCTAATTTTTCGACATGGCGGCGCCAAGTACATTTGATTACACCATATTTCTTCTAACTGATTCATTCTGCGCTTAGCGTTGACATTCGCCATTTCATGGTTCGGAATTGGAGTTAGGGTTATAGCGTTTAGGACTTAGCGTTCAACAAATCTGACGTTCCCTAATATACATTTTGAGTTTAAATAATTGGTAAACGTGGTTCAGTTTGTATATTTTTATATTTTCCAATATTTCGCCCACAAATCAGTAAGTTCCATCAGGGATAAAATTGTACTGATGCATACTGATAATATGAACACGACCTCACAATTCCTTGCGAAATAAAAGTGTAAACTAATTTAATTTAACTTTTCTCTTTCGTTCTTTTGTTTGTTTGTTTTTGTGTAGTGTGTTTTTTTGCAATAATTTCATAATTAATTTTTTTGTTTATGTTTTGAAACCATTTTGAAGATGAGATCTGAGACTACTTAACATTTTTCTTCTTTCCTTTGTTTTTTAATTGATTATATTTACAAATCACATTTTCTTTGTCCTTTAAATGAATTTTTTTTAATGCGCCACTACATTTCACAAATTAACTACCGAGAAAAAGGAAGATTTTCTTTTTGCTTTTACTAGTTTTTTCACACCAAAATTTTCCTTTAAATTATTTTCTTCTTCTCCTAATTTTTTGCCAAAATTACAATTATTTTTCAGAAAAATTTTGACTGGAAATGCTTTAGTTTTGCTAATTAGTTTTTGTTGCGCATTATAAAATATTTTAGGATCCTGTATTTTAATAGTAGCACCGTCAAAATGCGTACTTTTGACCAGATGTACAATTTTTAGAGTTTTTTTGTCCTTATCGCTCTTGCATATTCAACACGAATGGAGAGAAATACGGTCAAAGATGCGCATTTTGACGGTAAAATTTCCCCAACCGTTAGTGGTACTGAGTAAAATGTCAAATCAATAAGTTTTACTTTCGACCCAAAATAGTACAGTCAAACAGAATCATCGCATTTTAAATATTATTCTCTGTCAATGTAATACTTTCATTCGGGAGATATTTTAAATAGGCCCGTGAATTCAATTCGGATAATTTCATTTCGGATGATAAAAATAGGCAAACGTTACGACACCTTTAAATCAATTTGACAAACTGTCTGTGCAAAGACGAGGGAAGAATAATTACAGCGAATAACTCTTTCGTATATGTTTTGGTTTATCTAGGTCATACTTTCCTCCCTTGCTGCTGTCATTTCGTATGTTATTTCAAATGCCGACATGAGAGAAAAGATGATAACTAAGATAACGCAGATAATACGAAATCGTCAGTTTTTAAAAGTGATTCTAAAAAAAAAATACGAAAAGACCCAAAAATCAACAAATGGAAGTCAAAGGTTTTATCTCCTGAGTTTGTGCTAGCTGACATACATCGGAAATGTTAATATTTGAATTGACAATCAGTTATGTAAAATGTAACTGATTCTACGTGCTTCTGCGGTTTTTGAAGTCTTTCACATAGCAGAATCACGTAAAGCATTGTACTTACGAGGTGTTCAAGTTGGTCATTGGACGAGTGGGAATATAGCGGGATAATCACACCACACTCGTCAAATAAACAACTTGAAACCTCGGTAGTAAATATGATTTCATTTAAATCCATACCTGCAAGTTAAGATTTGGTTAAAAAGTTAGTCTGGACTCATGCAATCAACTAACATTTGTCAGTAGTGTGAAGTTTATGCGCCATACTTTCTTCCCTTCTACGAATAGCTTTTTACGAAGTGCGTACCACATTAACTGCATCCATAGTCTGCAGACAGCGCACTATCTGCAATCAGCAGGCTACCGAAATTGTCAACTAATCTTGTAGACACTACTACTGAGCCTAGAAAACTCATCGATCTCTCAGTAAATCTAAATCTCAAATTCTTCAAGAAAGTGGAACATGAACTCTGTTGATTCGTTTAAATAATTTGGGATGTAGGTTCAATGAGAAGCCTCTGCAGTTAAACACTCACATCGTTTGCATCTTTAATTAAATAAAAATATTTCAAATAAAACGATGCATAGCGGCTCTTTTCGAAAATTTTTCAATTTGGAACTTGGTGTTGCAGTAATGGTGTTTTTTTTTTTAAAGCAAAATATGTCAAAGAATGTCACTTATCAACATCGCTAACCAACATCACATAATCATGATAGATTGTGGTTTTCAATTACAAAATCGATTCTCAATGCGATGTGTGTACCTTTCAAAAGTTTCTAGCTATGACGCGTGAAAAAGTAAAACTTACTGCAGAGTGCAGACTACTAGCCACTCGAAAAATATCAAACTGAAAGTTTGCTTTTGTTCTCTTGTCAAGTTAGACAACGTAATTAAAGAAAAATTTGAATAAGGTATCCTTGACGTCGCTATGTGTGGTTAGAGTTAGGCTTGTATGAATTTTGGTTCGGGAAGCAACCAGTTTTAGACAGATAAATTATAAGTTGGTACGCCTGCGGCTAGATAGAAGTAACAGATGCATTGCATAAAACCTTAAGTCTTAATAAGCGCACCCAAATTTGAGTTGAATTTTGGAATCGTTCTGTAATTGAATCTCGTTCGATAGAATGCATGTTTTTAAATTAGCTTCGTTTTGACATATTTCCATGAAATTAAGCAATTTATGTAAATTATAGTTTGGAATGCTTAGAACACAAACATCGAAAATCTCCAATTTTGATAAATGTGTTGCGGTCCTTTTGACAAGTTATCTTTAATCGGGCATCTAGCATAGTAGTACACTGACAGAATTCTTAATTCGGGGGCAAAACACCTAGCTCTAGCATAGTAGTATACACTGACAACATTTTGTTTTATATCTTTTTGTAGATATCATTTAAATACAAAAGAGAAGAATGACCAATATATTCGATGTTTCTAGGACACACAAACGAGCGACCTGTGTTTTTGAATAGTATGTGTGTACGGAAGGCGGAGGTAACTTTTTCTTTCTCTATCTCCCTCTATGTGGTTTTTGGTTGTTGTTGTTGTTTAGTCTTTTGGAACATAAATCGTGTAAAATGTGTATCCTTTCTGTTTTAATCGTAGTGTCGTATGAGTTCGTTTAACTTAGGAATTATTTTGACTTACTCGCCTACGGCTTGATCAAGCACGCACTCAATGTAAAAAATATTCCTCTCGGCAAATACGAAGTCACACGCATACTACCGACAATTCTGTAGTTTCTCTCCATGTGATGCTAATAACTCTATTATTTGAAAACTAAAATTCAGTGAATTTTAGAGGCAGCCGTAAAATAATATTAAAATGTGTATTGATTGCACATGTGGAAATAGTCCGGGTCTGGTTTAGTGCATCTTTTAGTCAACTTGTTTTTCACTTTTATAAATGCTCAATGAGTTTATTAGTAACTCACGTTAATTACCTTTTCTTTAAATATTTTTTTTTATTCAAACTGTACAATTAGCAAAATAATCTAATATCACCTCGATCATGTTTTAAAACATCATCTTATTGAACTTATTTCTTCTTCTTCTTCTTCTTCTTTTTTACAAATTTTTCGTACATCTTTTATGATTTTTGTTTTGTTTTTTTTTTAAATAAATTTTTACCATTCGTTCTAAACGTTTCTTTAAGGAATTATTCACTAGGTCAAATCTACGGAAACATACTCTGTTTAAATTCAGATGAAGTCTTATATTGCCCAGCAGAGATATTGGCCCGATTGAAGAAATAATTACTTTGCCAAACTGCTGAGACAATGCTCGACACAAACTTACTCGATTCACTGAGGTATGTTTCTGTGAATTCAACTTCGTGAATTGCTTCTTTATTTTCTGTATATTTACATTTCGTAACATAATTTTTGTTCTCATTTTTTCCTTAAAAAATGTGTTATGCTTGCAGATATTTTCATGTTAGATCACGTCAAAGAAGACTACACACACTATTTGCAATTTGATTTTTAGAACTATAAATCTGAGAATCTAATTTATGTTTGCTTCTGCTGTGCTAGGTACAAAATAGCCTGAGAGGTCGCGTTGCTCTCAGGGTTTAAATGAATTTTGTATTTTTTTTGCGCGGAAAGTTATTTTACTCAATTTTAGTTCGGTCAACCCATGGACGCCTCGTGTGTAAAAACTGAAGCTGATCTGATGGTGCGTTTTTGTTCACATTTTTTGGTTAAATCTGTGTAAAAATTCTCACCCGTGGGTTGGGTGAATTAGTTAATGAAATGTGACGTAGGAGCCTCATATGATGCAGCGGGATTATGGGGGAGGGGGTCAATAATATCAGAATTTGGCGTGACGTCATTTGTGTCGTTCACAAAATTTATTGTCAAACCAACCAAATTAATTTGCTTAATATTTCTTAATTTTTAACAAATTACCATTTAAAACGAAAAGATTTGAACATGACATTTCAAAAATGTCACCAAGTGGCAAGCATGATAACATTAGTCAGTAGAATGGATTCTTGTGTACGAAATCAGTAAAGAACCCTTGAAGGGTAAGTGAGACGCAAGTCCTTGTGCATCACTTAGAAAACACCTCAACATCTTTCAATACCACAACATTTTCTGATATTTTTCTTTAGTAGCTGCAATACAGTAAATGCGTGAAGGTAATGCCAACCGGCATACTTATCGAATTTTGTTGAAATTGAGCTGGTGTTAGACAAATTTCCTCTAATAGAGCTTCGCTAAAAAGTGTTGCCACAAAAACACCCCAAACTTCATTCTCTGCAGCTATTGTAACGGTGCAATTTGTACCAACCGTTAACCGGTTTTTCGGTTAGCCGTCCTCTTTTGAACGCTAAAAAGTCGTCGGTTTTTTTTGGATTTCAAAAAAGGTTTTTTGCGCTATGGATTCATACTCATTGTGAAAAACTATGTAATCAACTCAGATAGACGCTAAGTTGCTGATCTATCATCTATATCTGAATCGAATCTCCTGAACACATTCCGTTGAGCCAGCTTCCTCAGTGAAAGTCTTAAAGGTTCGGAATACGTCTAGTCTCAGGGTCTCAATCTATTATCTTCTGAGCCTTGGCCATACGCTGTATGACTTTTTATTCAAGGTGAATTTCGTGCGTAAAATTCGAAAAAATTGTAGCAGGCTAAGCCGGGGATTGACTTTATGAGCGGAAGCATTTTATATAACTTCTATTGACTATTGAGTCACGTCATACTCCAAAATGCGAATTGCAAACAGTGCAGCATTTTTGACACATTAAGAATGAACATGAAGTATCTCCAGTCATGTTTCGTTTTTTTGATAACAAACTTCTCAGTTTCATCGCGTAATACATTTTATGTAAAATATGATCTCTCCAGACAATAATTAAGATGCAAATTCTACCAATCATCTTAGAAAATACTGACAAATATTCAGTGGGATACTCATGTTTTCTCTTAATTTTTTTTCCTTTTTCCCCCTTTGCATGTTGTTGTACTGAAGTCCGTTTTTTAATTTTGTTTTTAATTTGCATTATAACTATTTTATATCAGTTTAAAATAAAGAATTAATTGACGCGAGATGTTTGAAAAAATAATGACTAAAAACGGTGATGTGTGTATTGACCACAACACAACACAATTTTTCATTTATCATACATCAAAAATTAGATTCATATAAGTTTGTCTCGAATGTGGTTGTAAGAGTTGAGTTGAGTTGAATTGATTTGATTTTAAATTATATGTAAGCATGTAAGTAAGATATTATAATAGTGATAGTCGTGGCTTCGGCCGGATGTCCAGCTGAAGTTTATTCTAACAGAACTTCATATAATAACTGAACCTAAACTCTGATAACTAATCCAAGACAAACTTTTATTTATTCAGAGGCTAATTTTATCGTAGCCTGAGGATAATTGGAACAATTGAACTGAAATATTTACAGTCAAAAACCTTTAAAAACCACAAGATATTAGGGCAGCCGCCGGGTCAAATGCCACCAACGAGATTTCAAATTATTAAAAATTTCCCTTGTAAATTCTACTTTCTCGCTCGAGCACGGCACGGGTAAAGTTACTTTTATCATTTCGCAATGTCACAATGAGCAAAATGTAATCAACTTGAATCGAAGAATTAAATCTGAACTCTTCGATTCTGATTATAGAAGAATTTCAAAATGATGTGTAGAATGGTTCCTTTCCATCAACTCCGACAGGCTTAACTACCAGACTTCATTTTCACCCGGCAGCGCCATCTATTTACAATTTTTCTTTTGTTATAGACATACACGCGCGTTACCCTGAGTAAGGTAACTGTAGGGTATTCGGTCTGCTTAAGAAATTTTGCAACTTTGAGCGTGGAGCTTCAGGTGGCTACCTATTTTTAACATGAGCCAAACTCGATAGATCCGTTGATCAAATATCCAGAAATTGAGGAAAATTCGTCTAAATCGGTGAGAATTTTAAAAACTAGCACGAGGAAAAATAAAAGAAGAAATGAATAGACCTTTTTCAGCTAGCTCCTCGTTACAGTGAAAGTATTTGACGAAAATTCACAAATAACCAAGAAAATCTTCGGTTTCGTCCAAGAAAATTCTTATTTTTCTCGAAAAATGTTCATTCTTAAAGGAAAATTGCGAATTTCCATCAAAATTCCTTGTTTTCGTCCTCTTACTTCAAAGAGAATCCTCGAATCGGATGGAAATCATCAGAGGATTGTCCTTCTTGGAAATCCTTTGTCAATGAAATTTATGAATATCTGCCCCTCGCAAAATCATAGTCTTCTACAACTCACTCGATTCGAACTTCGATAATGTTTTGGAAAGTGTCATTTTTGTGGATTGTAGAATAGGTTTCATTAATTTAAATTAACGCTGAAACAAACTTTTTCATGAAGGAAGATGATGAGGAAGTGGCACTAATTCTCGCGAATAATCAGCTTGACCTGAATTTAATTAAAAAAAGGCAAAAACGACACGGAAGTATCTATCCAATGCGTTATGATGAGATTAATAGGAAATTGCTAACACTTGGCTGGTTTTTAAAAGTCAACTGTAGCAAACATATTCGATCAATTCACCATTCCACTTCATTCAAACCTGGTGTTGTGCTACCATTCAAAATTTGTTTTATTGACAGATAATTATTTTTTGTTCTTTATTTTGCTTATTTTTACTAAATTTTTTAATTTTTAATCAATTGTAGCCACATTTACAGAAAATTCTCTAATAAATTCTTTTTTAAAACATTTTTTTTTGCTTGATTTTCTTTGAAAACAAAATTTAGTATTTTCATTTCTTATTAGACTTCCATTGATTACAATTGTTATTGTTCTAACCGGTGTTGACATGAAGTCATCTATTTGTAAATACTAATATAAGTGATAAAATACAAATTAAGGTCCAGTCGCTTGTTGACACAGGACTTGATAGGTTTGTGTCGGAGCATTTACCTGGAAAAAGAAAATGGCAATAGGTAAGATTAACAAGATTCAACTGAACACACGTGATTGATTACGATATCTAGAAATCATTCGAAGTTATTCCCATCAGTAGTTGTTAAGAAATAGGGCTGGAGTGAAACGGAATTTAAAACATAAATGAGAATCTGATTCATCTCCGCTTGATGAAGGAAAATTGAGAATTGAGGCTACAATGAAAGCAAACAAACTGATGCTACACAACAACAGTCATTATTCAACTGTGGTCCGCTTTGTCGTGTGCTATTTTCAAAAAATATCAAATGCTAAATGAGATTAGCCATACTTCTTGAAATTGAGATTACACCATTGTCATTGTCGATAACCAGATATCATAACTGGTCACTCAGATCCCACTTCCACACTGTTGATTCTGTCCATTTGTTCTCCGAATACCCGTTTCACTTCTTCAAAAAACAGTGAATGTCGTCTGGTTGATTTTTCAAACCAGTCAACAGTCACCTTCACAACTTGATAAGGAGTTTCCTATGAAGCAAGTCGAGACGATTCATTTTTTTTTTAATAATCGATTTATTATCATCCCTTAACCTGGTGTGTGTGGAATCGTTGACATTGATAAAGCAAGTCGAGATGGTTCTTCTTCATTTTTTTAACCACAAAAAATGTGAACAGAACCAGACTTAGAAATACGGGACCCATCATGGGTCACCCATGAAGCAGAAAATAACTAGAAACTTCCACCTTTCGTGGCAAAAGAACAAGAAAGAAACCCTGAAAATGATTGAGATTTGGGAAGTCAACGGTTTCAACATAACTACAGTGTTGAACATCGACAAACACCGGAAAATGATAGAACTACGCGATTTCTTAAGACCTATGTGCTAATGACGAGGGGGCAACCACTGGCTAGATGCTATTTGGTGAAGCAAAGCATTGTTCGTGATTAGTTGCATAAGATGGTGTCGTACATCGTTCCGGGTTCGAAAGAGATTTGCGTGCTTTATAGAAGATGACGTAATTCGCTGCTTACTGCATTGGATTTATGGATCACATTGAATACGACATTTGGCGGACGCATTTATCGCATGGTTCATTTACAACTTTCAGAGCCAAGGAAGAATGAAAAAGCTCGTATGTAGAACTGATTAAGAGAGGCGCTGGGCACTGATTTTGGTCGCGTATATGTGGTGAAACTATTACATGCTGGTTATTCCAAGGTTGTTTACAACAAGTTAAGACACATCTGAGAATCTCAGACTGAGATGATCACAAAGGCGGTGGCTCGATTTTCTAGTGGTGACAACAAAAATATTTATTTCTTCAAGTTGGCTTTGTACACAATCTTTGATGAGTGCGTTCTCAATTTTGTGTGTCACCCGGCTTCGTGGGTGTCCTAACCTGTTGTAAGCAACCTTGGGCCATTCGAACTTTGAATTAAAAATGGAATTCGTCTTACCGCGAATGGTGAGATTTGCAGTTAAATGATGATCTGGAGGTGGAAGAGTGCCTCTATTACAACCATCGCCGACTACTAGCATCACTGAATTGCCTTCCAAAGGTCTATAGCTAATGCAAATACCGTGCTGTGATCCAACATGCTTTGCAATTATAAAAACAGTCGAATTTTCTGTCCATGTCCCATGGCAATTATATTCTGCAATGATTTCAAACAAATGTTTTAATGTAGCTAGACGTCAAAAAGAAATTTCAACCGAATGATTTAATTACCTTCATCACTATCTTCACTACACTGAGGCCTGACCTCAATAACATTTGGTTCTGTACATCCTACCAACAACTGTCGTTGTGCATTGTAATTGACTACACAACCTGGAACATCTCTTCTATTTCTTTGGGTGTCATTTACACTTACATTCATGCTTAACGCTCTTTCTACCACTTTTGTGGCCCTCCGCTTACGAAAATTTTTTCGTCCGACTTTCCAATCACTCGGCTGTGATGGCTGTGATGCTACTTTGAAATTATCGTTATCGACAATTTCTGCACTTGTCTCTCGTCGACTTCTAGTTGGAATTCCACGTGTCTGCATATGCCAAGAGCCATGATCAAAGTCTTCCGAATTACGGAAACTCAATGTTGAGTGTCTAGAATTTTGTACCATAAATCTCTTGCACACTGTCTACTTCGTAAAGGCACAACTAATTCACATACCTTCGATGTCCACCGGTTTCATGATGATGATGGTTGTGAATCTTATTGCTATGGTTTCGTTTATGACGCGAAGAAATATATGGCGGCCCGATCGCTCCTTTAAGATTGTATAATCCACCTAATGGACACTCTTGTGATTCAGGATTACTTGCTGAGTTGAGAAAAGTGGAAACAGAAATTAGATTAATTTCAATTACTGAAAACCAACGTTAGTGTCTATTGAATAGTTAACGTGGCTCGTAGAGATTTTTAAAATTCTCTTTTCGCTAATAGGCGCTGCTATTATTTGTCTAACGAACTTGTGAAAGACAACGAATGTCCACAAACAGGTATGGTCAATTTGTCAAGATCGGTTGATTTATCTCGAACGCATTCATTATTTATGTCAAAATAATATGAAAATGAGTGCGTTTAAGTCCGTTTTCAAAATCGCCATGCCCTCCGCGGTGACATTAGACCATACCTGGTGTTCTTTTTCATAGATGAAAAACGCATACTGTTCATACCTCCGTCGTCGCCTCGTCACATCATTTTTACTGTGCTCTGTGTTTTAAAAATACTATGCAAAATAGTGTGTTATGTAAAATGACATTCAGCTACTAAGCAACAAACGGAACAAATGCAAAAAAGGCTCAACTGTTTGTTCGCCAGAACATTATTCGATGTGTTGCAATTATTTGCCGACGCGACGTTACGGAAAGTATGCCAATCCTCTTAATAGATTTGATACACGGCGTATTAACTACTCAAGATAGATAGGAAAAAAAACTGTACCTAGAAGCGTAATGTATGGCAATTTGTTCAAGTCAAAATTAGACATTGCACATGCATCCGCCACAGTTCCGGCTGGCGCACCCATTTGAATTTCAGCCACATGTGTGTCTCGTCGATAAAACATCATGCACATAAATCCTGATTGACTGTATTTGCCGGACAAGAAAGAAAATCAATTACACCGCCATTCTAGTGAATGAAGCAAAAGAAAAAAAAAATTGGAAAGTCTGTTTTTACCATCCGGTGGTGTAATGAACAACCGCCATCATTTCTGTGCCCGTTTGCTTATTAATTTGTTCACACAACGCTCTTGTTTCCATTAATCCACTTTGCTTTGTTATATGCATCGATCCATCACTGCAATGTAAAGTTTGCTCAAATATAAATTTCTTATTTCGAAAATATTTCTAATCAGTTAAATTTCAGTTATCTTCTTTTGGTCCTAATTTTTTTTTCGTAGAACTAGGAACGACTTTTTCAAAGTTACACGTTAGCCTCTATACGTCTGTCGTTCTAGCTGTTCTCAAATCAGCAAATCGTACAGATTGTCCAATTTCAAGAATCTGTATTTACACTTTGCTGGGAAGAAATCAGAAACTATCAAGTACGGAAACTTAGAGTACCCATTTCCAAAACTTCAGATAGAGTACATTTCAACGTTGAAGAGAGTATAGAAGAGTACTACAGCTCTCGTAACAGGAAAAGAGTACAAGACAAGGTCTGTTTTGATTGTAAAAGCCTACGAATATTTTTTCTTATGTTTATGGTTTATGCTCGGGTCAACAAGAAATGTCAACTCAATTTTTCTCCCCATCGTTCAATGGATCATCGTTTGAAGTTAATTAGAGCGATGTTTGAGCCTAAACGACGCTAAAAAATTCGCATCGATAATAATTGCAATCTTTGCATTCATTGGAAGAAGTAACAAGAGGTCGTGCAAGAATGACGTTTACCTATTTCAGTGCTGACATAAATCATTAATAAATCCACAAATATTCACTTTGTAAAGTCAAATGTGTGCTCTTCCTTCGTGATGAAGGTGTCTACTTAGGGGGATGTAACACAAATTTGACTTTAAAAAATGCTCATTTGTCGAGCCATTGATAACTTTAATTTTTTGGCAGCACTGAAAACGGTGAACGTCATTCTTCGTGACCTAAAACTCAGAACTGTTCCACAGAACAGGAGAATATTGGTCACTTTTAGAAAGATGGTCTTGATTTGATTTTTTAAATAATTTTTTTTTCTTAAACTTTATGTTTCTAATTGGGAAACGAGTGCAGAACTGGTAAAATAGTAGCGGACTAGCTAGTTAGTAAAAAGTAGTAGCACTGTCGAAAAAGAGTGCTCATTTTTGAGTACGGATGGGAACCATAGTGAAAAATCCAAAAAAAAACACATCAGAACAAGAGAAACGGCTTTAGTCAGGGGTACCACAGACATTATGGTTGTTCGAAATCGAAGTATGTTTCTCAAAACTGCCAGGCAAATGTGAGCATGAATATACTTAGCCAATATCATTGTCAAAGAAGAAGATTTCCGATTTACAACAAAAACTCATTCCATTTTAAAATTAGGATGAAATATTGTTTGTACTGTAGGCAGTTACTTTTTCGGTTACGGTTATTGGAACCTGGGACTTGGGACGAGCAATCTTTTTTCAATATCATTCTAAAATGGAGCTAAAATGCTTTCGACACTCATAAATAAACATAAATGAAATTCAGCTTACTTTGGATGGAATATGTAACCAGCGTTATTCATTAGTGCATGCCAGTGGCGTGGTCCTTTAAACCACATTGGAAAGTCGCATCTTTCTGCGGGAGGCGCCTTACGCAAAGTCATAATACGCGATCCAACCTAACATTTTAAACGGTTTTTGGTTTGGTTTTACTTATTTTTGCAATTCAAATCTATTCCTTTTCATACCTCGGCACTGTCTAGGCCATTGCATGTCGCATCACCAGATTGAGCTAATTTGTATTCTGCATCTTTGGAACTGCCACCTATGGAAAATCATTAGCAAATTGTCAAATTATAATTCAATAGCGTTCAAATATTAGATTGTGGGAACTGTTCTCATGACTACCGCAAATATCAGCAATGGCGCTATCGTTAAGTCGGTATTTTGAGCTTCGCAATTTAAAAATTTAATGATTTGCGAACTTGCCGACAACGACTATTGGTGATAGTTCTGACAAAAATCGCTCGAATCCACATTCTACTTGAATACGAAACGCATTCACGACTTCTGATTTGGACATAATTCGAAACAATAGCATTACCTAGAGAAGAAATTTTCTCATACACAAAACAGCGATACCGTTCCTCATTAGACACGGCATGATGATGAGAAACCAGTCCAACCAAATATCTAGAGTTTCCGTCCTTCCAAGCGGCTAGACAAGTCAGTTCTTCCACTAATTTAAAAAAAAATAAATCGAATTTAGTGGTACAAAATTGTAATTTGTTGTTTATAAACATACCAGTACTCTCAGTGCCTGAAACATCCGGACAAGCTTGAAAACTTAACAATAATCGGCTGTCTTCTGTGCAACTATCAATATTCGACACCGGATTTTTACATTCACCGTGTCCCCGATTATATGTGAACGTAAATGGTCCTAAGCCAAATTAAAGAATAAAATAAAAATAATTTTGTTCTGTGGAACTACAGCCATCGACAATTCAATTTCAGCATGGATTCGATTCAGCTGTTTGACCAGCTGGTCCATGTAAATCATCGACAGACTTCTATTTCACGAATTCGGATGTTTTAACTATCGAACAAAAAACAAATGTTCGAACGATGTTTTTGATACCTCTCACTCTCATCCGGCTCTTCTTTACCGTCATTGTTAACAATAACGAAGAACCGCTGTTGCCATTTTTTATTTAATTTTAATTACGAAATTCACTGAATTTGTTTGTTTACATTGGCCAGCTGGTCAAACAGCTGACTCGAATCAATGTTGAAATTGAATTTTCGTTGACTGTAGTGTTAAGCAAAAAATGTTTATACCTCTCAAAGGGCATTTGACTGGTTCAGCATTTTCTTTAAATAAACTGTAAAGTAATGCGTCACCTGCGATTTGTTCACATAAATTCTGTAGGGTTTCACGACCCTTGCAATAATCTGAGGGACATAAAATTGAAAAATTTGGAGATTATTATAAATCGCGATTTAGTAAACTTACAGTGGTATATCGTGTTGGTAATATTACACTATGTATTTAGATATTTATAATGATTAGATATTCAGTAATGGCTGTGATTTTATTTTTGCTATGAATTTAATTATGTTTTTAGAGAAATAAAGAGGAAGCTTTAAGAGCCCTAGCATCCGAAATCTAAAGCGCGACCCGTACGAAATTATATTTTTGAAACGCGATGATACGAAAAAAAAGATTCAGGTAAAAATAAGTGAGATTTATATTTAATAAATCAATGATGATGATAAAGTCTAGACACATAACTGATACTAGGCATAAAGTTTCTTATTTCTTTGAGCTATGGAGCCATTTCCTCATTTTAAATTAAAATCTTAAGAAGTTGCCTCTTAATATTCAATTATTCTATACGCAATATGGGGAAGGGACAATACGAACGACGACGACTTTGATTCACGGCAATGAACACAACCTGAACGTCAACAATTCCTTTGCAAATTTTTAGATAAAATATTTGTCAAACACTAAATTGAGGTTAAATCGTCCATGGTGGATGAAATTTGACATTTCGAAATGGCATTGCAACAAACATATAGGTTTTCGTGTAAAACTTTCTCAAAAACTAATATTGCTGAAGTCATAAGCAATACTTCCGATTTTTAGGACCAAAAATAACACAGAAACTGTGGACAAACGAAACTAGCGCAGACTTGTGCGCTAGTAGCACGATAACAACGTCTCGCGTCAGTAAATTACGGTAAATTAAATTTTTCAATTAAATATGACTCAATTTAGATTTGTTTGTGTTTGCTTTAAACTGTTATATTCTACGTTATATGTTTACGATTGATAGTAGATTACGGCTATATTGAGTATGTAACGAGACGTGTGAGTATTAGAGATGTGCGGGTCGACTTTCGGGACGGGCCGGGTCAATTCGGATATTGGAAAACCTTCGGCCCGCACATCTCTAGTGAGTACACGAGGGCTTGCCCGCGCACACTTCCATTTCGAGCTCTATTACTTCATACAGCTTTATGCTTTTTTACTATACACACGAGAGTATATTGATGCAAACGTCAAGTAATATTCATCCTACTAAATGTTTGCTATATCCATTACATTTACACCAACACACTCTCGTATGTATAGATAAATAATTCAAAATAGCTGTGTTCCCGTCAGAGTTATAAAATGCTGATAAATTTAACCGTCGATAAATGTGACATTTCCGCATCAGTAAATTTATCAAAACATCTGCTGATAAGCAATGAAGGTGGAGACCACAGTATATAAACAGATGAAGTAACGCGGATCAGATGCGTGTACGACTAGTTTCTATGGTGAATTTTCGCGAAAGTGCTGAAATTCGTCTGACATCTGCTGTTCGACTCGTAAAAACATTGTGTTTAACAGTACAAAACAGTCCAAATAAACAACAACAATAGAAAGCTTCAAGCTTGTTCAACAAGAGATGGCGCTCTGATTTCAACAATTTTATCAAACTCACAGTAGAAATTCTGCGTCGCCACCCACCAATTGAAATGACGATCCGCGCTACTTCCTCTGTTCATATACTTCGAGTGGAGGCAAGGTATGGCCAAGTCATACGAGCCGGAGGATACACGGATTTTGCATTTTGTAGTCTCGAACGAACTCATTCTTCAGATTCATCATGAATTTTTTTCACAAAAATGAGTTTGTTCGATGCGAAAATCGATGGTCCGTTGCAAAATCCTCATGTCCTCCGGCCCATACAAATTGGTCTCTACTTCCATTGCTGGTAAGTTTATTGCAGCACCGGAGCTAGTTTTTTTGTTAAGTTTATCGAGATAAACAACGCACGAAGTTTTAAATTTGTGTCAGTGTGATTTTGTACGAAGTTGATAACGCTCAACCATGATCATGAATTATGAATAAATTTGTCAACGTGTTTCCAATTTTCGCTTGTACCGAAGTGCGGATATACTTAAACTTATTCCTCCCGTCCCCCCGTTAAATCACAAAATTAAATTTAACTTTTCTGTCAAATTCATGTAGACGTCAAAATCGACGAGATACGTTTATCAGCGTGTGATAACTCTGACGGGAATCCATCGTGATTTACTGCTCTATTGAGCAAGCACTTTCTTCGGAATAAAATGTAATTGATTATTTACAAGTAGACCCTGAAAATGTTCGAAAGTTACATCGATAATATTGTTGATGAGATTTCATAGTTAGTTAATTAAATGTACAATAACATAACATCTATCAAAATAAGAACGAAAATAGAAATAAATTGAAGACACTCTATATGTATAGATACACACACATATATGGGTAACATGATATATGTATGTGTATTTCTTATGCATAATTTAAAAAAAATAAAAGTATAAATTAGCAAAGTATATAGTTTTTGATTTAGGAGATTTTCGTAAGACTAAAAAACGAATATTTCACAAAAATTAATTAAATGAATCATTTTAATTTTTTCTTAAAGAAATCAACAGGTATGGAATTAAAAAATTAATAAATTTGAACGCAAAAAATAATCACAACCATGTACATATATCATATATCGTATAAATATGAATAAATTTAAAATAGTTTTAGTCACCGGGCAGCCCATCCCAACATTTTTAGCATATAATATAATCATATATAATAAATTATTTTCACGACAATTTTGCAAGCATATGTATAATGTAAAAACGAATAAAATTTAGTTGAACAAATAAAAATTAAATCTAAATAAATTTTTAAAATAAAAATTTAATAAATGTCTTGAAGGTAATATAATAGTTAAGAACATCTTAATTTTTATTTTGTTTTTTTTATGTAAAATTTTTTTTTTTTGTAAAAGTTTGGTTGGATGGCTATTTTGTACAGCGTTTTAAGAGGCATCACCACTACGATGAAATTGTAGCCTACATTTCTGCGTATTTAAATCTATTTTCGATGACATCTTTTTTTTCGAAAGATCTTCTTAATATATGTGAGACCAAAGTGTCTCGAGTGAAAATGTGTTAGCTTTGTACAAGTTATTGTTAACAAGATCGAAAATTGAATAAAGTGCTCAGAAATGTAGACTATACTTTTAAAGTAGTGGTTGACGCTCTTGACATGAAATAATTTAGATAAATGAAAAAAAAAACGAAAAAAAACTATTGGCATATGGATGTATAAGGAGTTGATACTTTAGACAACTAATATTTTGGAAATTATTTTAAGGGCAATCCACCATTGGCTGAAGAGCATCCGTTTAGGCGATATTTTTAATGCCAAATTTTTGGTTTCATCGACGATAAGGAGAGTGATTTAAGAAATGTGAGACGAAAAATAATGTTAGCTTTGAAAAAAGGTAGAGTTGTCTGTGACAGTTTCATCCGCTGTGATATGAATGAGCAGTTGTCCCAAATTATTTGCATAAGCTGCTCATCCATCTCACAGTGGAGATATCACCGACAATTCTATTTATTGTTCAAAGCTAGAATGGTCGAAATGCTCGTCTCACGTTTTTTAATAAAACTCCTTCAGAAGATATCGTCGAAAAACAAAAAATTTGGCATTAAAAAATTCGCCTAAACGTATGCTTTTCAGCCAAGGGTGGATTGACCTTAAAGGCAAACACGAATTCTGAAATTTGTGTTCTAATTTCCTAAGTTTTGTGGATAACATAATTCCAACTAACAGACCACGAACTAGATTTTACAATAAATTGACATTTCGCACTGGCCCGAATATCCAACAACAACTCATAATGAGATATCTGGAGATATAAGGCAGGAGAGATGTTGAAAATTGTCGATAATTGATTGATCAAATCATTATCGAAATTTTTCTCATTCATCGAACGAACGAAAGTGACAATCACGCGCTCTGCTGAGTACTGTTTGCATTGGAAAATTTCAACAGAATTCTTGAAAATTGTGTTCTTACACAAACAAATGTTATCTGACTGTGCTACTACATTCAATAAATTTGCAGAAATTGCAATGGCATTTAAAAGGTACCAAAATTTCATCTAATAAAGTCAAAACTTTGAATCAAACCGATCCGAAGCAAGAGTCTTTTTTTGGATACACATTGAATTTTGCTAATGACACTCCACATAACCATTGAGTTATTCCTTGAAAGTGGTTTTGGCTTCTAGATACTAATATCTATCTATGCACTTATTAATAATCCACTGAAAAGCTAGTCTGATTCAGGAATGCTGCTTTTTAAAAGAATTTTCTTTGACCTATTTTAATATTCAAGAAATTATTGGTTGTGGACCACCCTACTAAGGCTTTCTGGTACACTCCGACACCACAGACTATAATATAAAGCCATTCGCTGGTTTTTACGAATGCGCGAGTACTAAGTTTACAAATTCATGATAAAACGTTCCATTTCCTTATTTTTCACTTTTGACCGAAGTTCTCAGCCACACCTGTAGATTCTACATAATTTCCGTCTTCAGAAAAAATATACAGAATTTAAGATCCTATAACATTGCCGAAGACACTTTTTGTCGGAGATTAGAAATGTATACCCTAAACCCTATATCCTATCAATACATGAAAAAAGTCAGAATCTGAGCCAACTGAACCGACAGATATCTCGAGACTGACCGGTATGTTTTCTAATATTTTAGTTGTTGTGGTAAAGATCTTTAAGACGCTTTCGTTTTATCTCAGTTCGGAATTGACCTATTACACCACTAGGATTCGTGCAATGATAAGGAAAAACATCTTTATTGCATAATACCCTTTGGAAAAACATAGGAACATCTCAGAAGCATGTAAAATCTATTACAGAAGTCAGGACAAAAATGAAAAGTAATGCTTTCGTTTGATTATCGACCTAGGGCTATTATCAAATCAACAAACTTCACTCGAAAACCGGACTTCAATTTTATTTTCTTAGACCATTATGAAGTTCGTTTGTTACACGTCGAATCGTAAGGGGAAATCTTTTGTGGTTGCCTAGAGGTGCTGTCATCACGATAGTTTAAGTAACACGAAATCAATCTTTATGCCTGAAATTTTACATCGTTCGTGTTAGACAGTTAAAAAGAATCGAATCAGGACTATTGGACGTTGCTTTGCTATTGTGTAGGCTCTCAATAGAACATATAAGTTACTTCTAGCTTTGTTAAATGGTGTATGTGACAGATGAACGATATTCACTTTTCTCCGAGTGCAATGAAAATGTTTGAAATTCTCTTCAAAAAATCTAGTAAACCGATTGATCGCCGCGATGTTCGATCTTATTTATCATAAATTTTCGACTTTAAATTGCAAAATTGTTATCAATGGAAAGAAGGAAGGTAAATTAAAGCTGTATTCGGTAGATGCAAGACACAATATTTAAGTTGAAACATTTTTTTTCCGGTGAAAGAACGATGTATCTAAAATATATTTGGGATAGGCATAAATATTAGGAAAAAAGGTTATTGACAAACACATTTGGACACGCACATAAAATTCAATATAAAGGAAACAATAAATGAAAAAAGAAACAAACACTCACAATGAACCAATTCGTAAAAAAAATGGAAAGAATTTTCATTTAAATGATGAGGAAAAAATCTCGTGCACATTTAAAAAAACAAATAAACAAAAATATCACACACATTGGTTATGTACATTTCGCATGAGTGGCATTTAGGTTGAATTAGAAAAGAAAACATAAAACTAAAAAATATGAAAACTTCAAACTAAAAATCCAATTTGCTGAAAAATGTATGAAAAAATTACCAATTCAAAATTATTTACACAAATCAAATATGACAATAAATGAAGTAAAATTACAATTGTTGTTCGAGCGCAAGAGCCTGTTGCATTTCTTTCGATTGCCACTCCCGACTATCACCACCGATTGAGAGGATATTGTTTCAAAATCTTCAAATTATCTTTCAGAATTTGTTAGCAACTACCTCAATGGTTCTTAGTGCAATACATCACTTGACAAATTCCATACAAGGACATACTAATCTATCATTAACCCCGTTTCTCATCTATCTCATAAAAAAGTGTTTCTTAATTTTTCTTCTATTTGAGACTGTTATTGCTGATTTGAAACTCACAGCAACCCGAAAGGGGCCTGATTCATATCTTTCCTCCGTTATACTGTACGAAAAGCCGAGATGAATAACTACACGAAAATGTGACTTTTCATTTTTATTCCGAGTTGTGTAACGTACTTTACATGATGAGGTCGTCGTCCTCGAAAAAAGGGGAAATTCGATGAAAAGAACGACTTTCGACATGCACGTAGAGCACTGCGCCAGCCAGCCACGCCGAAGCCGACGCCGAAAAAGCGTGTCAGCCGAATCCGCCGCTGACACCCCTCTCAGCCGCTTCAGCCGATGTCAAAATCGGCGGCGGAACTTGGCTTGAAAAGTTGGCTAGAATTTGCATCATATTACAACTTTTTGTTTGCGATTTCATCCACTAACTTGATAAGTTGTATAAAATTATGAATTTGTGAGTACTGTTGCCGAAAATCACTGATCTCTGAACTTTCATGAAAATTGTATCGGTTGAAATAACTAGCCTTTTGAAGACAACACAATTCTGGACTAAACTTTTAGTTCCGTGTGAGACT
>JANTFA010116558.1:0-13748 GCA_026413405.1 Phytosciara flavipes | reverse complement strand
AGGAGTTGACTGGAGTTTTCATTGTCTAGAAAAATAAACTTAAAACGAAATGAAAATCAAACTCTTTGGACAAATGTTTATTAGCAAATGTGAAAGTAAATAACTGGCTTGAAAGTCGTATCAGTTGGAAGATGGAGCTCTTGAGCTCATCACTTTTTCAGTCTATAAACGCCAAGAGGATGTCGTTAGCCTCTTACGGCTACACATCTGTCACACTGCTGATTCGGTTTTTATATAGCAAATTTATGTTCGAAGAATTGAAGTACAAGATTTGAAATCAACATTTCCAAAAAGAAACCGTAAGTAAATTTTAACTCAATCGACCAACTGATGACAGAAATCTTCAGTCTTGTAATTCTTTGGAATGTTTAGTCCCATCAGAATTTTGATACAACCGCTATTTTTTCTCACTGAAACATTTATGTCAATCATTTTACTTACAAATTGTAATTGAATCGGTAACGCTCCCTTTGTTTGAAACATCGCCCTAGCTTTTAATACAAAATCTATTACTTCATTAGTTTAATAATACATTTAGGAAAACTACACCAACCGATGCTCATAGCTTTCATTTGAAACTATTATCCGTGGACGCTTCAATCAACGATTCATCCTCGTAGCCAGGCTCATAGTCATACTCAACATAGTAACTTATGTTTTCCTTCCTGACCACATTGAATGGAGGTTTCACACTTGTATACGCAAATAACTCACCCAACACTTGACTGCAATGTAAACAGATCTTTTGCATTCAAAGTATTCACAACCGACATCACAGATTTACCTCTTTCTGTCTTCTAAGTAGCCCATTTTGAAGTTTTTCGGCCAACTCCTAGCTGGATGATTGGAGGGACATAGCGCTGGCTTCTTTACGGCATAGAAATCGTTTTCGAATGCATTAACATACATGTATGGACAAAGACCGTGTGACCCCAACGGGGCGGCTTGTGCAGCATCTATTTTGTACAATCTATTAATTTGGGATTACCTTCCATAGCCTTGGAATTTTGTTCATCGATATACCTTGCGTGTAGCCACAGTTGCCGAGTCTCCAATTTTGATGGCAAGTGAAATGTCGAGTGCCTTTGTACCCAATATTGGTGTGTATACATTGGACGTTCTGTGCTGATAATGTTAAATCTGTCGGTCCTCTTAAGTCGAAAGGTGGTCCAGCCATGTCACAAACTAAATTATTTCTATTTAAACATTGCATCATTAACGAAATCTCTGGCATACCGACCGTCAATATCTTTTATTACGCGTTTTCCAAGCCTGCGTGCTGCTTCGCATACCAACCGACCGCCGAAGCTAAAACCGAACAGGTAGCCCGCTTTCATATTGAAACCCATCCGTCTCAGCTCTAACAATTGTATGTGCAAAACATGCGCTATCAGGTCAAAGAAACGCACCAATCGCACGTATCGGTCATTCGCAAAATAGCTCAAATTCATGCAAATTATGCATCCTCCTCGATAGATATTCAATTCTGAAAATCAGAATTTTTGGCATTTACAGTTCAACAAATTAATGATCGTCAAGGGCTGTTAGACAGTACTGTTTTACTTGAAATCAATGTTTTCACCCACGGTTCGTTGCACGTCTCTTTCCAGCCAGGAACGATGATTGCAAATTTTCCCTTTGGATCGCATTCCGTTTGTGCAAAATTCTCCACGTTACGAATGGTCGTTTGGTATATTATTGAACTTGAACTTTGAAGGAAGAAACAGTCGTTGTATTGAGATGGAAATATTGAAAATTAACTTAATTCCACATAACAATCTCAAAAGCCAAACGTTAGAAATGAGCGGACAGCCCGATTAGTTACTGCTGCCCGTGATTGATTTTTCAATGATCTTGAAAAAAATTTTCTAGATTTTAGTAGCTCAAGTCAAAGCTCTTGAGTTTCAATATCAGCTTGAACAAGGAAGTTTAAGTTCAAACCCAGTCAAAGAATTCGTTCGATGATGCCCGTTGCAATTTTGACTGTGTTTTCAAAATATTTTAATTCAACTTAATTTTTCAAGTGAAACTATGACTCAAGAGCTTTGACTTAGGCTGCCAAACGCTAGAAAAACTCTTCGATTTCATTGAGATATCACTGACACCACGGATTCTTCTACTTCTGATACACAATCTTATCCTTCACTTATTTCAACATTTCTTTTACGAAGACCACAAATGTAAGTCCACATTAAACAAATCATTTTTGTCATTGCTTTTGATAGCATAATGTGTTTACTGAAGTGACTCTTTAAAAACTAGTTTCCAGCAACAATGAAGAAGGAACTACCATCGATTACAAACTCTTCACAGAAAACAAATTGGACAAAAAAAAAGATTGTTGTCTAACAACTATCGCAACAAACGAATAGGTTAGTTGACTTCTTCGTTACACTCACTGTAACGGTCTGGTAATTGAAAATGCTGTATCTCAAGATTGGCTTTTGTAAAAGGAGCAAATTTACAAAACCTATTCGAAATGTCTTCGCTTGTTCCTCACCACTCACTTCACCACATTACAGTGTTGCATTCCAAACTGTCAATACAAAATAACAAATAGGGAACTACAATCGATTATTCGAACTGTTCACAGATAATAAATCAAAAAAGATTGTTGTCTAACAACTATCACGACAGATGAAGAGGTTAGTTGGTCTAGTCTTCTTAAACGGTCGTTCACTCAAGACTGACTTTTTCGATTAGGAACAAATTATCCAAAAGTCTCTTTTGAATGACTTCGCTTGTTCCACCCCACTCACTTCACTGCAGTTGCATTTTAAACTGTCGACGAAAATGCAATTTCAATAAAATTTATTTTGATAACTATCCCTTTCACAAATACTCGCGCTTGGCTTGTTTGCAGAACAAGGGATGAAAATATCAATTTTCGGGACTGAAAAGTACTACCATTGAGGAAGGTGTGCCATAACTAGTTGCTTAGACAAAAAAACATTTTGACCAACACTTTTTAAACTTGCAATGTTACATCACTGTTCGATGCTAGAGAATTTCAGTCAACCGAACCGGTCAAGTTGTATCAAAATTCCTTTAAATTTAAAATGTTACATCACTGCCCAGAGCTTCAGAGAATTGTATAGTCAACGAAACCGGTCAATTTGTATAGAAATTTCATGATTCGTTTAACTAAAGGCCAATCTAGATTAAGCATAACTGATATTCACATTAACTGTAATATTCAACGATATCTATCGAAATCATCAGGTGTAACTCAGATGTCTGAAAACCTTCACTTTCAGTCGATAATTTTCTATAATTATGAACGAGGCACTTGACACTCACTTGTTGTAGTAATTGAAAAATATTTTACTGGAAAAGTCGCTCTGATTTCGAATTTCTTGCAGTAACAGCGGAAAGACGTACGATTGCCCAACGACAAGTCTGTACATCGGACGGTATCCGGTGGCATAGTGTCGCGTTACTAGACAAAATAAAATTAAAATTTTGAAATGGAAAACTTTTTTAACCGATTCGACCATCCTATCTGACTGCTAAAAGTTGTCTGAATTTTTCAGCCGCGTTTTTATGGGTTTTTATAAAATTAGAAATTGTGAAGTGTTAGTGCAAAAGCTAACACATTTGTATTATAAACAACGTTCGCGCTCACTCTGCTATGTTTTCCAAATTTCCAGTAAAATGCAAAAAAAAAATTTTGAAAATACATTGACGGCGTGTGCTGATTGACACCTCTTTTTGTTCATACTTAGCAAATACAAAAATAATGCCCAGATGTTGATCCGAAAATTAGCACTCATGAAGAGTGGAAATTTATTTGTTTTTGATGCTAAATACCAGCATCAGTCCTCGTTAATGATCGGATAATAATTGTACGTTACAGACATTTGATTTTGTAAATTTGTAATAATGAATTAGGTAAATATGAATCAGACAAAAATATGATTGAGGTTAATTAACATATTGGTTGTTAGGAATGCTCATAAAACAAGTCGATACCATTGCATATCATATCATGATGACATTATATGTAATGTTTGAGCATAGTCATTCTAAATATTTCGATGTCTTGAACACTCGAACAAACGTGCATCGTTACTATCCTCTGAGACAATGCAATAAACTTAGAAACGTCTTATCATTATGTTATTGACAATGGTTGCAAAAACAAGCGCCCAGAATTGTGTTGTGTAATGAAGTAGAAGATTCTCATTTTAAAATTTAAATAAACTTAGAACCAGTGAAGTACTAGATTTAATGAATATACCGCGTCAAGTCTGCCGTTTGTTACCTAATAAAGATGAAGGAAAAACGTTATTGGCGATCGCAATTTTCTAGTATTTTCCGACCCACCTCTCCTCCTCTGCACAGTTTCCCAAGCTTCTTGAGAAGAGAGAATAAGAATTTTTGTTTCAAAAATATTTTCATTTCCAAAACCATTTTTCTCACCTGCGCCAATGTTAAACTTGAAATTCTTTAATTAATTTATTGTTAAAATGTATAAATAAAGTTGTACGTTAAGTCGTAACGAAACCAAACCCGTGTTGCGTGTAGCCAGTTAAATTGCAATTTATATTGATTCAATACAAATACAACTGGCTGTTGAATCTGTTGCGATTTTTCTAGTCCATTACAACTTTTCTGTGTTAGGTAAGTTTTGTTTTTGTCTTTTTTTAAGAGTATTATACCGGCATATTATTGGCAAATTCCGTTTTTGATCATTCATCAAGTTCAGGTTGCGTGAATGGATCGATTTATAAATTTAAAAAAAAATTTATTGATTTGAACAGAAACAAGATTTTGGTTAATGTGTGTACGCATTTGTGACGAGCTTTCTTTTCGGATTACCTTCAGCAAAAGCTCTTGATGGATTTTGTTTACAACTTATTCGATGCGATAATGTATGTATCATGTTGTGGGCAGTGAACGATGAATAAACAATAATACGGAAGCGTAAGCGATAAATGCAATTAATATTCGTATTCACCTAACGGCAATTTAACAACTTGATACATGAAATAAAATGTTTCAAGTCGATAGACTGATGAAAGCTGAAACGTCGTTTATTAACCTTTGTTTGAAGACAATCCAGAAGACCCTGACGATATTTCCTGACCGAGATTTCGGAAAGTCTATACGATGAAATGCCAATAGGTCATGCGTACCGTCAGGGCTTGTTTTTAAGTTTTTTTTTCAACACATTTCTGGAAAACATTTTTTGCCATCTGATAATTTCAACGCTCTTTCGACGAATGTTTTTATTATGTGATGAAAGCGAAGGTGCCCGTCGTAATGAATGTTTGGTTTTTCAAAATAGCGAAAACTAATCATTAAATTAACATAAAAATCGGTTTTAATCTGATTGTGACATAGTTTCAACGACCGCTTCCTGAGCACACCGATTATATGAACATTAAATCATGAATGCCCTTAAAAATTGAAATGTGAAGAAATGAGCTCGTTTAACGGCTTAAACAATTACAGCAAAAAATGGATTAAAGTAAAGCGTACAATTTTTAAGGTTGAGACAGATGCTATAATTAAATTAAAGTAAAGTTACACAATTTTTGCAATCCATCATAACCGTCTCATGAGGTTTTACATCACGATTACGAGACGAACTAAAAACAAAAGGGCGCCAGGCTAGTCATCTAAGAAAATCAAATCATCATCTTCCCATGCATGTGTTTGATGTCATATGATGCAAGATTTTTTCACCGATACCTTCGATGCGTTCTTTAGCGTGCGAGACAAGGTTTTCTCGCACTAGCGCGACGAGAAAAACTTTTCCCTTTCTCACACGCTATCGAGCTGTTCTCGCTCGCTATCAAGCCATTATCTTAAATAAACCGCCAATTTTTATTAATAAAAATCTTGCCGAGACGAGACTGCGAACACCAAACACCAAGAGTTATTCAGATCATGAAGCAACGACTGTAGCCATTCAGCTACGGTAGCACACAATTATACAGAACGTAAGCGTAGCGTATGATTGAAACGCAATGCTAAGCATTGATTTTATTCAAATCGTCTCTTTACGTCACATTGCATGGTAAATATGAGACAGTCTTTTAGAGCATTCGAATGAATTTTTGGTAGGATATTGGTTGATGTTTTGCTTTGATTATAGTGGTTATGGCCCGAAATCGTTGTTTCTAGCACGGCATGTATGAAAGTATTTTCTCGCACACGACCTGACATCGTAATACATATTTTTACTCGTCCGAACAAACTTCATTCATCTATTACTTCAATTTTTTCATTCACGCTTCGCGTTTCGTTTTGTACGCAAGTGGATCCTTCAGTTTTCCTGCGGATTTTCGTTCTAGCGGATTTTCACTCTTACAATTCTGAAGCCGCACAAAGTTTTGATGGTCTCTCGAAAAACGTGTTGCGGCTGTATGACGAAAGTCAAGAGAAATGCTTTTATTTACAAAGATAACATTTTATAATTGGTGATCAATTGAAATGTTCTCATGTTGTTTAAACGAAATTTTTCATTTTATTAGCCTCAACCCTGTATTTTGTTATCTCCACAAACTGGTAAGTCAATTAAGGTCTGTTTCTGTATTAAGCTGAAATCTACCTCATTCGGATACTCGGAAACAACAAATAACTTTGGTTCAATGTCAAAATCTATTTCTGCTTTCCTTTTACATGTTTTAAACGCGTATAATGGACGTACATTAATGACTGTTGATAGTCAACGCAAATCCACCGGTTTCAATTATGTATATTTCAACTCTACGGTATCACTTTTTGCAGACAAAAAACGATAACCACTTTGTCTTTGATTTTAATTGCATTTAATTTGAATTTTTTTTTTTGAAGTGGCAGTAAATAATGCAATAATGAATAATTGCATTGTGTGATATGAAAATGTTTGTTGTATTTGGCATCAAGTTCATAGATTAGTAGTTTCTGCTCGACCCGAATAGCGGCGAGCCGAAATGGGACAATATTTCATTCTTAATTTAGAAAAATATTTAAGCCCAACAAGATTGAAAATGGAACACACTAGGTATTCGGATACTATTCGATGCGTCTGTAAGAACGATATGTCGTGTATAAAGAGCCCGACGAAGTTCAGAAACGGTCGAGGATAACCAAGTTGCAGAAGTCAAGCGTAGAATTGGTCTTGAATGAGCAGCGAATGGGAACCACAGACTTTCAAAAGCAGCATGTATAATAGCCTGAAATGTGAAGTTTTTGACAAATGCATCCTTCCAGTACTAATGTATGGAGTGGCAACGTTAACAAAACCATCTGAAAATAAATTCATAGTGTCGCAAAGAGCCATTGAACGAAATATGCTTAGAATTACGCTCAGAGGCAGAATGACAAATCAATGGATTCAACAGCAAACAAAAGTCTTTGATATAATGGAAAGGATAGCTTAAGTGGAGTTGAGCAAAATATTGCAAGATTGACAGATGGATATTGAACCACAAAAATCAAGAAGTGGAGGCCATCTTACTCAAAACCTGGAGACATACCACAAAAGAGAAGGGCGAATCGGAACACAAAATTTTTGGAAGGAAAGAACTACAACAAATAGCAAATGATTGTATGAAATCGAAGAAAAACTGGGATGCCTACATCCAACAGTAGATATCAACAGGTTGAAAAACAAGAAAAACAAGGAACAACACATTCATATTGCAATGCAATATCGTTGCATTAGTGCAACCATTCAGCACTCGGAAGCTATAAAAAAATGGAAAAAGTTTTAATTGTCGCATTCTCGTGTGATATCTTCATTTTACCTCTTTGTTTACGAATGTATAACGAATAGTTATCAGGAATTATGTTAAATTGCACGTATTTAATGAACGGCGAACAATAACTCACAATTAGTTGTATACAACACTTTTCCGCTGTATTATTTTCGTCAGTAGAATGAAGTTTACGTGTACGATCATATTTTTCGTAATAGTAGGATGTGCACCATTTCCAGGTCAGGATGTCCAACACTATTTCAAGTGGTTGTCCTAACTTACCGCTTGTAACATGTAAAAACTGCCACTTTCGTATTTAAGCAGTTTCTCACCGTTTCTTCAGTTTTTCTCATTTCAAATGACTATGGAGAACAGCTTAGAGAGTGACAGTTTCTACGTGTTAAAAGCGGTATCATCTCACTGTACTCAGTAGCTGTCTATAAAGTGAAAAAATTATAGCCAGCCACCGACGATAATAATATTTTTCGAATAATTTTATTTAGATGCACGCACAGATGCCAAGAAATGCGATAACGGACCAAATTACTGGGATGGCTGTAACTATTGTATGTGTCTCCGTAAGATAGGTTACGCCTGCACTAGGATGAATTGCATCGGTAATGGTACATCGTCACCAGAAGGTATGACTGTGAAGCAGCGAGTGTGTCTCATAAGTCAGAGAGAGGGCTAATCAAATGTGGCTATTCGTTTTCATTCAACTGAAATCAAAAAATGAAAAAGGATAGCCAACTCGACATGATTCTAGCCCTCTATTTGACTAACCAGAGGCTCACAGCTTCATAGTAAAAATCATGATATCTTTCGTCTATTTAGAAGGAGAGCCTTGCGATAATGGGCCGAACTACTGGGATGGCTGTAACTATTGTATGTGTATTCGTATGATGGGCTACGCTTGTACTAGGATGAATTGTATTGATGATAGCTCGTCGTCACCAGAAGATATATGAAGCCAAATATGATGGAACACTATGGTCTCTATGGTAATCAGTGAATCGCAATCGTATCGTACTTACCCGTGTATGTGGGTGGATATGTTTTCTTTGAATAAATGCTATGAGTGTAGACACTTCTGGGTTTCGTCAATCTAGGTGAGGTGACCGACTCGAAAATGGTCTGTCATACGACTAATAGCAGATGCCGAGGAAATTCCATGCATAAAGATAAAAGACCAGTGAAAGCACATAACCAAAGTTAGGCCAATCAAACAAAATAAAGTTGAAGATCACATGAGAAACTGATCCTTGTGTGACAATTTATCCGAATAGAGTGGGTTTTTAAGGGTTTCAAGGACGGTGTACTTATGCGCACTACAGTATGTACATGTTTTTTCCTTCTTTAAATATTTTAACAAATCCATACCATTCCATCGTTGCTCGAACAATAAAATTATCAGTAAACTAATCCCGTTCCTTTTCATATTTGAATTCTTCTCAATTTATCGGTGTGTTGCGCCGCGAGAATCGTCGAAACAACCAGTACACGAGGACGTTACATCTGTTATCGATAAAAACGACAAAAAGGAATGAAAATCTCGAGCTAAATCGATTTTATATAACGAAACGTATGCTCAAAAAATTTAAGTAAAAGATTTGAAATCAAGATTTTGAAAATGCTTCGATCAAATCATCAAATGAAGTAGTTGACCAGATAAAAAACTGTTGAAATGTTTGCCGTCTGTGAAATGTTTCAGTTTACTTAGCCACACGGAATACGATTGAAGATACAGTTCCGAATACAATTCACGCAAACTTTGTAGTTGGGATAGAAAATCGAGAGCTTGAGCTATCGAAAGCTATCTTCTATGATCGATATTGCTGACTGTAGAATGTGGATTTGAAATCAGCACTGTAGATAATACCGGCAACAGTCGGTACTGTGTTGGACTGCTTCAATTTGGCTGATCTTCGCAGAGTGGAAGATTCAAAAGAAGAATCAGGGTCCGTAAATCCTTCAAGTCTGCTCATTGCCTTCAATTTCTGACAATTCCTGTTGATCGCATCGTTGATGTATACAGTCGGGACCAACTCCAAGTTTAAAGTTCAGAACAGGTCATATTTGACCTGACCTGATTTGAGTGAAAAGAGGTGCAACCTAAAAAGCCCGAAGCTGTTATTTCAGGTCTCGATACTCCCGGTTCAGATCGAACTGAGATTTTTCGGTGCAAACTTTCAGCCTGTAATCTTAAATTGGGGTTCAGGTCAAGATAGAAAGGTCGACCCGCTTGGAGAGATTTGTGTGCAATTTGGGCATGGGTAGTTTGGAAACGGGGAGTTTTCGAAAAGCGTTAAAAAGCGAAAGTGCGATGAGAACATTTTATTGGTCATAGATACAACTCGAACGGCATCTTATCATCCACAACAAAAAAAATGTCAAATTTACAATTGAGAACATTCCCGAGTCCACAAATTGTGACTTCATTGGAGTAGGCACATTAACTAACACTCATTAAATGTACTCAGCGGTTTGAGTTGATTTCTTTACGAATCTTAGAAGTCTCAGTACTGTTGAAGGTGTCACACCTTGTATTCGACTAGCTGCAGCGATCTGAAACAACGTGAGTTAAATGAGTAAAACACCAGCTAGGAATTGACTCTCTGATCGACTTACTGTTTGTGGTTGAATCATTATCAGCTTTTGTCTTTCTTCGTTCGACAAATTGAAAGATTTTCTGCAAAGAAACAAAGGAAGTCAAACGATGCAGCAATGGTTCACCTCTACGCGTACTACTTACGACAGATAATCTATTGTTGACGGAATTATCATTTTCTCGTCACGTCTAACTTCTTCGACTTCTTTGGCCTGGCTAACAATAGCCATTGCATAAAGTGCTTCGATCTTGAGTCGCCTACACAGACTGTTGTTATGCTTCACCCAACCCAATTCGTCTGGATACAATTCGGCTATGTGCTCCGCTTCTATTTCAGCGGTACCAATCGACATCATTTCAAATGCCGATTTCGGAGCTGTTGTACCACCAGATTTCATTTTTAAAACGTCTCTCCAATGACTGCCTGGTTTGCACATTGCCTTCAACAAATACATTCCCTGCTCAAGATTCTCTTTCATTTCAACCATTTTACGATATCGTTCGTCCGACACCAAACCGATTTTGTTACCCAATTCCGTTAAACGAACATCAGCATTATCCGGCCGCAGAATGAGTCGAAATTCAGCCCGACTGGTGAACATCCGGTACGGTTCCGTGGTGCCGTGTATTGTCAAATCATCGATTAAAACACCCACGTATCCATCGGTTCGATTGATGATCAATGGATTTTTGTTCTGTACTTTCGCTGCAGCATTCGCACCGGCAATGATACCCTGACTAGCAGCTTCTTCGTATCCAGTTGTGCCGTTTATTTGACCAGCTAGAAACAGGCCACTCACACGTTTTGTCTCTAATGTTGAAAGTAGTTCTCGTGGATCGACGAAGTCATATTCTACACCATATCCTGTGTTGGAATACGAACGTTGCATTACGACAATCAGAGTTCAATATTGTTGAAATGTGAATACCTGGTCGAGCAACGTCAGCCTTTTCCAATCCTGGAATCGTTCGCACTAATTCAACTTGTAGTTCTTCGGGTAAGGTGCACGATAGCCCGTTCGGATAAATGAGATCACTGTCGAAGCCTTCCGGTTCCAGCCAAATCTACGGATTGATGGACTAAGTTATTGAGTATGTAATTTCTGCACGGGGGCAGTTTTACCTGATGCGATTTTTCTCCGAAACGGAGAACTTTTGATTCGATAGACGGACAATACCGGGGACCGGTGATCTCTTCAGTGACGTGGCGGTTTACATGCAAATTGTCTTTCACAATTTTGTTGATTGCGTCTGTGGTGTAGGTTAAGTGGCATTGAAGCTACCGAAGAATTTAGTTGGTGAAGTTTGTTGCTACATTTGGGTTACTGACTGATCTATAGGGAACCTACCTGATCTTCGCTATTCAACCAAACTCTGTCGTTCATGAACGAAAAAGGCACCGGTGGATTGTCTCCCAGTTGAGCTTCTAATTTTGAAAAATCGATCGACGACGCTTTGATTCGAGGAGGTGTACCAGTTTTAAGCCGAGCCAAACGAAATTGTAATATTTCTAGAGTTTGAGCGAGTCCGATAGCTGGTGCATCTCCAATGCGACCAGCTGGCCGTATTGTCGACCCAATGTTTATTTGTCCTCTCAAAAATGTGCCCGTGGTGATGACAACTGTTTTCGAAAATATCTTCCTGCCATCTGGTAGCACGATTCCTCGACATGACTTAATTGTGCCACGGTTCGATTCCTCTGCCGTTGCGTCGCTAACAATCAAATCTTCGACGGATGAACAACAAATTTCCAAATTGGCCATGGAAGATAATTCTTTTTGGACGGCTTTCTTGTACAGTTGACGGTCGATTTGGGCTCTCGGACCCCACACAGCCGGACCTCGTGCTTTGTTTAACACCTTTTGAATACAAAATATTTGATTACTTCAACAGCAGACGATTTGAGTTCAGATCGTGGGCTTACTTTATATTGTACACCGGAGATATCACAACATCTAGCTGTTACCCCATCTAGAGCATCCACCTCTCTCATCAAATGTCCTTTACCGATTCCACCGAATGAAGGATTGCATGACATTTCACCTGAATTGCGGAGATGTGATTGACTTCATGAATTTCACCTATACCAATCTCAATTGCATCATCACTAACCTATGGTTTCAAATTTATGTGTTACCAATAATGTTCTAGCACCCATACGAGCCGAAGCTGCACACGCTTCCGTTCCGGCATGACCACCACCGATGACAATACAATCGTATACACCCTGGAAATCGGTTGTAGATGATGCTGAGGAGCTGTATTGATGAAAGAACACGCAGAAGATTCCTTCAATCAGTTAACACAATACGCTCGATATATTCGATGATTCCATACCTCAAATGTCTAATCTTGTGAAGACTGGATCTATTGACTGATTTCAGTATTCGTAGCATCGTTGAATTCATTTCTTTTACGTTAAATTTCCTTAAACTTTTGGTGTTTACATTTATTTCTTGCTAACCGATGTTATCCATGCTGATATGTTCGATTTTATGCGTTTGTATGTGTGAACATGCCAAATCTGACAGATGACTGTGTACTAAAAACATCGAGCGCAACAACAACACTAAATTTTATTTCGACTGGGATTTGAAAGTTTCTTTATGTTCTGGTACTGGAATGAACTGTTGCGACCGTTATTTTTTTCCATACTACTGCATTGCAGTGTATAACCAAGGCTGTATAAAGGACCTTGAGTATAACAGGGTTTGTTATTTCCTTAGCATTTAAATAAAATGTTTGCACAGTGCATTGAGCGATTTAAATTTGAATCTATTTTATAAACCTATCGATAACGATGACAACAATAAGCGACAATTTGTGACTGTTGCATGACAAAACAATTGAAGTAAAAGATTACACACACATCTTTTAAAATGCTCTGGTATATACACAGGAGGATGACATGAATGACGCTAGTCACGCTACCCATTTATAATGAATTCTGTGTACAAATATCTGAGTTTAGCTTCAGGCCGAGATTTACGTTAGCACTTGATGAAAAGCCCTAAAGGTTGCTAACCTACAGGTGTGGCTCGGAATTCATGTTAAGCACGTGGTCCACACTCATACTCACCAACCCGCACTTGACAGCGTGATGTTTCTTAGAGTGTTTTACTTAGTTATAACACTAACGCATGTGTGTCTATTGTGTACTCGCAAGACAGACTGTTCGAAACTGTTCTAATTTCATACTACCCGCAAGGCTAAATGTGCTTAATTGTGCTAATTGTCCACAGTAAAACACTCTATGGCTCTCGAGGTCGAAAGGCAACAGCCAGCACCCAAAGAAAGCAGGTTCGATCTCAGAGGGAAGATTTGTTGAAGGAAGAGGTGTTGTTCATAATTTGAATTTTGTACTGAACGAAAGATTTATAGTAGATTACAGCAGAGACCATGTAAATGGCCGATTACAGTAAGCGCAAAGTTTGCGGGTCCGAGCAAAG
>JANTFA010116336.1:0-13755 GCA_026413405.1 Phytosciara flavipes | reverse complement strand
AAACATTTTTTCTAAGTTAAATTAAAATATCAAAATCTTACGTTCGCCCGTTTTGCGAGACAAGTGTGTAATCAACATCTCTAAGTAAACATCGTCGATGAGTTTACAACCTTGAACGAGAAAACCATTCAAAACTCTGTCGAGCTTCTTGGCTACATCTTCGTTTCCGTCGCTGTCCATTTGTTATTGTTAAGTTTTACGCGCATTCAGTTGGTCGGTTTAGTTTGCAATTAAAGTTGGAACATTTCTGAGAAATTCGAAATTTTCTATTCCACGTTATCAGGACCAAGTGTAATATTCCACCCGTTGCCGCAATATCAATGTGATGTGAGTTCCGTGTTTGTTAAATGATAAAAAAATACTGAAAATTATAATCGTCGAATCAACAACAAGAGAAAAATAAAATTTAAAAAAAATTGATTGAAAGAAACAACAGAAATCTGTCAAAATATGTGGCCCCAGCAAATAGAAAATTGAGAATGAGACTTGGTGCCGATATTAATTTATATCTCTGTGATTTGAAAAAAATAAAACGAAAACACTTTGAATGCACGCCGTCACTAATCAAGTTTTTCCACACAAAACTGTGCCAATGATATACTTTCGATGGTTGTATACAACTCTTAAGCCTGTGCCACACAATATGAGTGATGTTACACACACCAAATTCTATTTTCCATACGATTTGACAGATAAAATGTCAAACAAATATGAGTGATGTTACACACACCAAATTCTATTTTCCATACGATTTGACAGATAAAATGTCAAACAAATATGACGAGAAGACAAGAAATGACGAAATGTATGACATACTGGCTATATAATATTGTGTGTACGTTTGTGTATGATTGTGGCACGGGCGTTAGTTACGCCGAAATAGACCCGAGCGCCGGTCAAAAACTACGATGGCGGTGAAACTGATATTTGAAAATGTCGGCAGTGAATGAATTTGGCCAAGGCTTTATCTATGGGAGGTCTTGTCAAACAGGCAATCGCCTGTTACACACTTTTAAGACAAAAAATTTCACCACGTGGCAAGACCTCCCTCCCAGCCATGGAATCGGCGTAAATCAAATATTAGGTTCTTAAAAAAACACCCGTCCAAAGCTCTGAATTTAAAACACTAAACACAAACCGGATGAACAATTATCAGCAACTATGAAGATTTTTAATGTTCATTATACGTAAGGTATGTACACGCAGAGCAAAAATCAATTGTCTCTTTCTTTTTAAATGTTCATTGTCGCTAATGATAGGACCATTTATGGTGATTAAAAAACGTCCTATCCCAGGCCTCCAAGTATTCACTATTCGGAGGTGGACAGGTCGAAGGGTCATCATATCAAAATCTGAAAATTAAATTTTTGTCAATAACTAGACTATGCAGTAACATTAAAGATCAAACTTGAACTTGTCGAAGAGGGCGAGTGGTGGCGAACCTCCTGATATATTAACATCACTAGCCCACCGCGCCAATTTTTTTGAAAATATTCAAAACTCGAAGTGAAAATATTTTCACTAAAAATCTATCAGAAGCCCAGGAGGACCAGAGACCACTAATGTCGTATGCCCAATCTTTAGGTATTATGGTAGTGGCTAAAAAGTTACGAAGAGATTTTTTGAAAAACTATTTTCTATGCTCCTAGGAATCAATTTAAGTGTAAAATGTCGAGGTCGGCGAACTAGGACCAACTTTAAATGTCTACGACGTCGGGAAAGCAACCCGGAACATGGTGTGAGTAGGTTAGTTAAAAAGCTACAGTCATTACCTTCTCAACGAATTGTGCATATTTGTCACTTTGGGGCATAAATTAAAGTATCCTGAAATAAATCCGTCTGGTTTTAGCAAAAAAAATATTTCATACATTTTACGATTTTAATTTGGACCGACTTGAGGATGTTTTATGGAAACTCAAGTTTTCCGAAGCAATATAAAATGCAGCAGAGTTCACGCCGTAAGTGCGCTTCAAAATTTGAATTTTGAGTGAACCAATGAATGAACAAGTGAATCGAAAAGTAAATTTCAACGCACTCTAATATGAGAATATCGCGAATATGGGTCATACAACGCTGCGTTTGCGATCCAAATCTTGCGTTTCTTTTTAAAAGTCGAACGAACTTACGGCGTGAGTTCAACTCACTGAGTTGTCAATAGTCTATGCAAATTTAGCGTCTTTTATATGTGTCGATGACAAAAGACAGAAACAGGACAGACTACAGCTAGCGCTTCTCACATTTTAGCTTATCGTTCTCAATGAGTAGCTAAGCTTAAAGGCAAAAATTCCTGTGTTAAGTTGCGGGTAAAAGTGGAGTTGCGGAGGGGGAGAGTATGAGAAAACGGATACATTGTGACAAGGGGGAGGGGGTATCGAAAAATCTGGGGAAAACGCGGAAGTCCTTTATGGACCACCGTTGTAACAGTAAGAATGGAAATCTATAACAAAACTTGTCAGAAAAGCTACAAATCCCGCACAAATATTTGAAAATTTTCGGCTGTTGTGATGTAGCATTGTAACACACGCACGCGATTGACCCAAGTGCAATAATTCTCTGTAGATTGAATAGAGAACACCGAAAACACACAGAACAGAACAGAACATTTTTTACAACAACAAAATGTCAAAAATGGCGAAATGAAAAGACGAGTTTGTTGTCGTTTTCACCAAAATAATTTCCGAAATGTAATGTTTTAAGTGATTTTTTTGTATTACAAAACACCATTTATTGATGGCATTATGTCGTCCGAAAGGTAAACAATTCAATTGCTATAAGTTGAGTGTTGTTCGGCAATTATTTACCATGGAAAATAGTGAACATTTTTTTGGCTGTTTAAAATCAATAAGATCCTTTTACTCTCTGTGTCATAGACAAACCAACAAAATTTTTTTTTTTTTTACTTTTGGTAGAATGAAATGTAAATGTTTTTCTTGGGCGGTGCCATAAATTGAATAGATGATTTGCCAATGGCAATGCCTAAAATTCCGATAACACAATTTAATGATTGCTGTGCTGTGTGTGATAATGATTTGTTTAAAATATAGGATCGAATGGGTGGAAATCATTGAGCCACGAACGAAGGAGCGAATGTACGCCAATTTGTCATCTGGCGAATGTGTTTGGGATCCGCCTGAGGTAATGTAATGAAGACAAAATATTTATATTTAAACGGTATACGATACGAGAGAGAGAAATGTTTTATTTTTAGTTTTATGTTTCCATTGACACACTGGAAATTTAATATTATTTTTTACACACATCCACCACAGACATACATCATAGTAGAGTGAGTGCCTCTGTGTTGTTGTTGTTGTTGGTTGCTTGCATACATGCAATATTCGAGATAAATTTAAATAATTTCCAATAAATAAATGTTGATTGCATCCAATCAGAAATTGGTGTAAATTATAAACATCTTCTACCATTCATGCGTGAACATTTTTTGTTTTGCTTTTTCCTTTCTTCTGTATATTCAAACGCACTCGCATTTTTCTTAATTTTTTTTCCTACCATCGCAATCCCCGGAAAGAAAATTCTCGGGCAAAATATTGCAACGAAAAAATCCTGTAATATTTCGGGATAAGGTCAAGGTCTCATAATATACCTTGCTGCAAAAACTCTGCACGTCAATTCCGCATACATACTGCACTGCATGGTATGTATGGTGCATTTCCCCGTTAGAACGAGAAGAAAAAGGTTACGGAAAACGGTCTGTTTGAAAACGATAAGACACTTTGATGGTTAATGAATATGAAATATGGGGGGTGGGGGCAGGGTGTCAAATATACCACATCATGAATGTTACCACTTCCTATCCATCAGGAAATCATTTGAAATCAAATTTTTAATCGAATGAAAATAAGCGGCGAAAGTTTAATATTTGGTTACAACAACGATTTCATTTCCCATCATACGAACCGTTAAAAGTCCTCAACCCCATGTGCAATCTCTTTTTCCTTATCTCTCTGCTTTTGTAGAGCTCTCTCTGTTAATGAATTGAATTCCATTTCAAAGTACGCATAAAATCGTTATGGGTAAAATACCAATTATCAAGATGGAAATGAGCTTACATTTCTGTTCTGTTGAATAAAAAGGGGGGAATGCTTATCTAACAAACCCACAGACATCAGCATTGTTCTACACATCTGAGAAACTCTTTTAAGGTGAACCTAACAAAGGTTTAATGAGTGAAAGAATTGTTTGAGAAAACCTTAGGGTACGTTGAATACATTTTGATCTTATGTTTCATCTGTTGCCTAACTCTAACTTTGAAAGGAAAATCTGTAGAGTTTTTCTTTGTTTTTGTTCAACGACCGGATGACTGAACGTTGAGTTACAATTGATGCTCGGAACAGGTCAGGTCTGACCTGTTTTAATTCAGGTTGCCCTGAGCGTGAAGTCAACCTGATTTTCAAAGTTCAGGTTCGGCCTGAAGGTAACGTGTACCTGAAATTTGAATTTCAGTTTTAACCTGAACCTTACAATGCAGAGGTGCTCATGTAAATGTAAACTACTCTAACATAACACTGTGGTTACGGCAACTCGCCTTCGGCTCGGATATTTTGCAATACTTCACACTTATGTAATGTGCCGTTTACAGGAGCACTGCTGTAATCTACTATTATTGCATACGCGCGACTTTTCCACTCAAATATTAATAACTCAGGTGATGAGATAGTAGATAACGTTGGATGCGGCGGTAGTCATTTAATTACATGACTGACAATTTACGTGGTACGAGTCGAACTAACGAGTGTGTATCTGAACAACAAGCTTTGAGAACTGTCATTTTGACAAGATGGGTTATCCCCGTGCCACAATCATACATATGGAGTGTTTAAGGAGATCGAAAACCAGTTAAAGGAGAGCACTTTTGGATCAGTTAAATCCAACTAGTCTGGGGGCCACACGTCAATATTTCATGAATGAAAACAAAAATTAAGAGTGAAGCCAAGTTTTAGTTTGTATGTGATTTCTCTCATTTTGACGAGTGACTCCGAGACTAGTTGGATTGAACTGATCAAAAAGTGCCCTCCTGTAACACTCAATCGCCAATATATTTCATACATTTTGTCATTCGCTAATATTTGTTTGACATTTTATCTGTCAAATTGTATGGGAAATTGAATATGGTGTGTAACATCACTCATGTTGTGTGACACGGGCATTAGGTTTGCATATCCGAAGCGAAGGCATTCGCACTTTTTAAGGTAACAGTTTCGAAAGCGAGTTGCTTGAAGCACACAAGTAAGTTTGCGAATCTCATAAATTTTTCCGAAATCATGAATTACTTCCAGCATCCAACGTAGTCGTAATGAACAGTTTCCGCGTGGTTGACATGTAAATGAAATGACAGCTTTCCGTGTAGGGTAGCGATTAAACCGACATTATTGAATGCTTGTCTTTCCCCACTGTCATTTGTTTTCTCTTTTTCTCTAAGCCGAGTTACGTATTGTCATATGAAGGAAACAATCGAGGTTCACTTGCCTAGTATGCATAATAATCCACAGTTCTGATTATGGAGACTCTTTCCTCGTTTCGTTGAATACAAATCGAATTGTTGAACTTTCGAAGTCTGTCAGACTTCAGTTTTCTTTCAGTTCTCTTTCTTTCAACGAACGAACGATCGAACGATCGATGTTATCAAAATAGAACTGAGGGTCAAATGGTTATCTGGACTAGAGAGATGGAGTATGAACGTAGGAAATCCTATTTTGTCACACAAGAAAACCTTGAGAAATCTTTCGAAAGATTGGAAAATCTAATTTCAAATTCGATGAAAATTCTTTCAAAGATTCCGGATCAGGAAAATCTTCAACTCGATGACGGACATTCTTTGAAAGACCTTTGTGGATTATTTTTTGAAAACAATTCAAGGTTGTCGGAACTTCTGGACAGACTTTGTTTATGTTCTATCAAATAAACTGCAAATGTAGATCGTCTATTTAGTCGGTAGTTATTCGTTAACCGAGGGATGAAAATAATAATTTTCAACAAGAGTGAAGTTTGCGTTCAGAGCGAAGTGAGTTTTCTATTTTCATCTTCGCTTGACGTGGATAACCACATTTATCGTTTCGTTTATCTATGTCCTTTGAATCATTTTTCAAAAATTAGGGAATTACACTTGGCATCGGAGAGGGTCTGAGAGAATATATAAGAAAGTGGATATATGAAGGGCACAGTTCTGTCTAGTTCTGTCCTCTTGAGCTTTGCGGCAACAATTCTAGTTTCAAATTAAAATCAAATTTATTCTGTCCCAAATTTAGGGTGTAAACATAAAGCGTACAGATGCATCACAGTGGTGGGAACTATTTGACACAAACACCCAACGATTTTACTATTACAATGTGGCATCGCAATCGACCGTTTGGCATCGACCAATCAACTGTGACATTATTCCTTTAGCAAAATTACAAACACTGAAACAAAATACGGACCCAAATGATCGAAAAGATGGTTCGACTCAGACGGCGGTCAAGGTAACGTCTGCATGAAAATCCATTTGGAAAATTAAATTTTTGACGAGTACGTTTTACGATTTCAAGCAATCGTCATTGCGATCACATCGGGGTGACGTCAAAGATGCCCACAATCGGCAAAATGTATCCAGCCATTCGCGAATACTGTCGGCTGGAACTGAGGCCAGATGTGGCGACATACTTTCTAGTCCATCTGGTAGACATAGCTACAGGTTTGTTTTGGCGAAGAAAAATTTATCGATTCGTTTGGGTGACTGAGGGAATATTGTGTTTCAGATTGCCGACAGCGGCTCCTCCACCAATCGTAAACAGAACAGAATCTCATCGATATTGTCGCCATTCACAGGGTAATTGAGGTCAAATATCACCATGAAAACGAATTGTCGATAAAATCCAACGATAAATTTTGCAGGTGGTTCATCTTCCCGTAGTAATAAAGCACATCTGGATTCTGGTAAATCGAGTGACTCTAGTTTATCGAGCACGCACGGTTATCGCCGGCTTCAAGATGGCGGAAGCTTAAGAATAGGTAGCTCTCAGCAGCGAAATAAACATGCACCCGATAACTCGTACGTTCCAACAAACCGGATAGACTTGGAATGTTTTTATCAACAACCGGAAATTCTCTTTCAGATACCGCATGCTGCAAGAGAGTTCCAGCTCGCACAATATACCGCACGTATCGCTTCCTTCTGATTCAAAGCATGCACACAATTTCCCAATGCAAGTTCTACCCTGCTCCGTATCCAATTCATCAGACTTATGTGGCATATCACCGACACATGGCACAAGCACACCGCCAGTTATCAAAAAGAAGCTCTCGTCAGACAATGCAATTCATTCGAAACGAGAGAGTTGCGGTAGCGTATCCAAGCACCAAAGCTTCGATTATGTTGGCTCGAAAGGTCAAGTCAAAGTTTTTTGTCCTAATTTGCAACGAACGTCAACAATCATATTCCACAGATCCACAAATGGTATCGCTGACTCGATCTGGAAGTTTTATGTCGTCGTCATCGCCGCGTCAACAACCATTCACCCGGAAAACAAGCATCGATGGTAACGGTGGCGGAATGAGTGACGATTCTATGCATGAGAAGTACTTCAAGTCAGTGGAAAATACACCAGAAACGCGCCGAAGGAATACATCGTCTCTATCCAGTAATCCGAAGCATTCTAGTGATTCCAGTCCCCAAAGCCCCATTAGTCCGCAAACTAACGTAAGTTTGACGATTGTCACATTGAACACACACACACACACACACATAATTTACCGGATGCATTTTCCCAATTTCAGTCTGTTAAAGCTACTCGACCATCAATACTAAGTAGTCTAGCCTTTATCGAAACACCAAACTCTTATCTGTCTAGTCACAAAACCGATCCTGTTCTTTTAAACCTTGATCTAACTGCCAAACCAGAACGGTAAATTTGCATTTGCATTATTCATTGTTCATTAAAAATCATTTCGTTGACCTTTCCGGCGCAACACACACCTCTAGCTATTTAGACAAAATGAAAGTGGACAAAACAAAGATCTCACCTGGATCAGCTGTTAATAGTACCGCTGTCATTTCAATGCAACAAATCAATAACTTATTGAAATCGAAAAATATTTCGCCGTCTAGTCAAAACGAATATAATTCCAATTCATCCCGTCGCAGCCCATCGATCAGAGAAGTGAGTCCTTTACAAACAAACAAAAGAATAATTGGCTGCGTTGCGCTGAATATTTGCGCGCCTTTCGTTTTTCGGCAATTTCTGCGCTGTTTTAGGGTCTGAATCTCACAGATCAAAACGTTATCGTATTGCCCATGACCTCAGCGAACGTTGTCTCTGAAAAGCTTTTTCACGCTCTCGCCTAGGAGATGCAAGCTGCGATGTACACAATTAGCGCAAAAATGATAGGAACTCCGCTAATTGGGTACATTTCGGCTTGTATCCCTTAGGTTTTCGTTAGAAAGTTTCTGAGAGAAACGTTTGCTGAGGCCATGGGTAATGCAATGAAATTTTGATCTGTGAGATTTAGACGTAAAACAGTGGAGATATTGCCGAAAGACGAAAGAAGCGCAAATTTCTGCACAACCCTGCTCGACGAACAACCTAACCATTGTTTCCCATTGCCACGCAGGAATCGTATTTGAATAAGCCAAATTTAGAACGTCACAGTAAGGAGTTCAAGTCAGACAAGAAAGCATCGACGCACAAAAGCAAGAAAAAGTCACAAATGATGGGTAGCGATGTGGAGTATGACAATGGCAATATATCGCCGCTGTATAGCAATTGGGATCAGGTGAGATAAAAACAAAAACTGCGCGTCGCTTGTCATTCGATACTAATTTCGTCAATGTTGGATCAGGAAATGCAGGAACATCTTCTACCTTTGCAACATTACATCATTGAACAAGCGAAACTTTCCGGATGCTATAGACTTAGTGGCGATCCGTTAGATTCGGATTCACTTCATTCGGATAGTCAGTCAGAGCATTCGTTTTCCGGCCACGAACCGGTATGTTGAAGATGAAATTAGAGGATTTTAGAGGGGCCACTTGGCTAATCTAATTTTCCCAACCATTTCGCAGGACAACGAAGATTCAGATCATTCGGATGGTCGGGGTGATTATTTGACACATCACTATGGTATGGAAGACTACGGTGCTCACTGTGGTGTTTCGTACTACAATCTCGATATTGGCTTTGACAAAAGCGATAAAGAGGATATGTAAGTCACCGAAACAACAACAATCCCGGCACATCAACAAAACAACAATTTCTTGTTCCTCTTTTCATTGCAGTTCCGAAGAGGTTGAAGCGAAACTGGAAAATGAAGGGGAAATCTACAGTCCCGTCAAAAACCATCAATTCTTTCAAAAGCCCATGGTACAAAATCAATCGAAGCAGGTACCGCAACGACAAACGGCCGCACCCGAACATCAAACACCAAAAACGCAACCACACCATTCGCACCACGAACAACAACAACAACAGCATCAGCCGCCGCAAAAGTTACAGCAACAGAAGCAGCAACAGCACAACCAAAGTTTACCCAGTGTACTGAAGATGCCGCCATCGATTGGCATCGACGGACCACCACCAAATCAATTAGCAATAATGAAAGAATGTGATATCGAGAAATTTGCACAAGACAACTTGAATTTGCACTCGAAGGGAATATTCCGAAAGAAGTCGTCGGTCAGAGACATGCTCAGTTGGACGGCCGACGCGATCAGTCGACCAATGTTGGCGTTGTCGCGGGACAAGGCGGGCAAAAAGATGGCCACCGAAATGTTCAAATTAATCCAAATTTATATGGGCGATCGAAAGGCACGCGCCGGTATGAGTTTGAATTCGGTCATTCTGGACATCATCACAATGGCTGTTGCACAGCCACAATTGAGAGATGAAATGTACGTTCAACTGTGCCGTCAAACGACGGAAAATCACATGCGAGAATCGTTGATACGCGGATGGGAGCTGATGGCAATCTGTTTGTCGTTCATTCCGCCGTCGCCGACATTTCAACCGGCACTGTTAAAGTAAACATTTCAAAATATTTTTGCTGAGCACAATACTAAACGCCGTGTCATTCGTTTGCTTTCAGCTACATGAATCGCCATCGTGATCCAACGTTTGCTACCAGTTTCCCGGAAGTTGGCAAGTGGCCGATTCATGTGCAAGTATCTCACTACGCAACAATTGCATGTCGCCGTTTAGACCGTATCGGTAGTGGTGGAAAGAAACAAGCCAAGAAGCCAACCGACGATGAAATTAATCAGGCCAGAGTATGGAACGACATAGGTCATGTGACAACAATTCATTAACTCCGTTTCCCTGGTCATTTCAGGATCAAATTTTCCATCAAAGCATGTTCGGAAATACGTTGGACGAGGTGATGGAGCTGCAAAAAGACAGATTTCCCGATCGAAAATTGCCCTGGGTTCAGGTGACACTTTCGGAGCAGGTTCTTTTGCTAAGTGGCAAGGCAACTGAAGGCATTTTTCGGGTTTCCGCCGATGTGGACGAAGTTAATTGGCTAAAATCGCGTCTGGATCGTTGGGATGTTCCTGAGCACAAGAGTACTATGGGTGAGTGAAGTGGCATTGTTTTGGATTCGATGAACTAAGTTCGTTGTCACGATGTGGTTAGGCTATCACACTGAACAGTGAACACTGAGACCACTTCTTCATTCTCAACAAATGTTCTCTCACATTCACAGACGCTCATGCTCCTGCTAGTCTATTAAAATTGTGGTATCGTGAACTATACGATCCACTGATACCGGATGAATTGTATGACGAATGTGTCGCCACTGAAGATCCGGACGAGGTCAATGCAATAATAAATAAGCTCCCGCGCTTGAACAAATTGGTAAGTTGTTTTGAGTTCATTGAGTGTACAAATCGTACTTTTGCTAACAGAGAAAAAAAAACTTTTCTTTTTCCACCCACCAAACCAGGTACTGACATTCTTAGTTCATTATTTGCAACAATTTTCTCAGCCAGACATTGTCGCTTGCACGAAAATGGATTCATCCAATTTAGCCATGGTTTTTGCACCGAATTGTTTGCGCTGTACATCTAACGATCCGAAAGTGATTTTGGAGAATGCACGCAAAGAGATGGCATTTATGCGAACACTCATCACCAATATGGACACATCGAGCGTTTCTAATTTAGTTTAGGTAGGGTTTTAGGAAGGAAGGAAGGAGTGAAGGATTTCAAGACAACAAACAAATAAAAATAAACAGAGGCGTAGAGGAGGAAGACAGGGGGCAGATGGAGGTTATAATATAATAAACAGCAGCTACTTTAAAGAAAATATAAAACAGAGGGGAAAGGAAGGAAGGAAGGGAGAGAGAGGAGAAATATAACCAACAGACGACTAAACTTATAGACAAATAAAGTAAAATAAACAAAGAAAAATTCCTATTAGTAATTGCAACAAGAACACAAACTCATTATATAACAAACAAACAAACAACAGCAACAGCCACAAGAAAACAAAAAGTGCATAAAGAACCGTTATTTTTAAAGAAATAAAAAGAAGAAAAAAAAATATTTTAAAGTTGAGAATATCAATTGAAAATTCCTGTTAAATGACATCATAAAATTAACCAAAATAACAAAGCAAAAAATATATTTAATGAAGCAGCAGCAGCAACAACAACAACAACAACAACAACCAAACTCATAGCATTTTTTTAGCCTGGGCATAAAACCAACATTAATTTGCAGAATTCTAGTGACTTTTTATTTACTAAAAAACGGAAGAAAAAATCTCCACTTCGTTTGTGTTCTCGTTTTCGTTCAACCAAAAAATTAAAAAAAAACCTTTTTTCAAAAATTGAATAAAAAAAATTGCATTTCGGCTCACACAAAAACTAATACGAGCGGCCCAGTGTATATCTAAAACATATTAATTCAACAAAAGGAAAAAAAAGACAAAAAGAAAAATATCAAAAAAAAAATTAAAAGAAATTTTTTTTGTAGTATTTCGTCCAACGCGCGCAATGTTTAAAATTTTAATTTATCAGTAAAAAATAAAAACAACAAAAAATTAAAACAATAAACAAACTGTCTTACTTACTTACTGTCAGCACCACTGTACGCCATTGCTGGCGATCTTCGGCTACTCTTTTCCAATTGTTGACCTGTAGCCTTTTGACATCTTCTTAAACATTATCGATCCATCTCTTACGTGGTCTTCCGCTGGCTCTGGTCCCAACCGTTTCACAGTTTGTCATTAGCGTTCTTTTGACTGCTCTATTGTTGTCCATTATTCCCTTGACTGAAGGTCAAGGGTCTATCGGCCGATTTGTTTGTCCGTCCGTCCCAAAATCCGTCAGATACATAATATATAGATATCAATTTAAAATAGATAATATAATATTTATATATGTTATATTATTATGCGTGGACCCCATCCCTCGGCCGATTTGTTTGTCCGTCCGTCCCACCAGTCCAAATCACAGGGGATTGTTGACTTTCCTAATCCCCAGGAACTGTTGAATTCACTAATCCCGTTGAACTGTGTGAACGTTACTAAAATTTTGTTTATGTTACAATTTCCAGGATGTTGTGTTAACTGACCACATGGAATTGGAAACAAAAAAAAAATTCAACTTTTCGCCAAAAATGTATACATAAAGTCAAGGGGGTATACACATCGGTAAGATGTGACCTAGTTATTACATGTCCTGCCCATCTCACGGTGGGGCTTAACCAATTTAAATGAAAAGTAATTGCATATTGAGTTTCTCTTTTGAAGGGTCTTTATTGGGTCAACAAAAAAACTTTTTGTCTTTGGAGTAAAATCTTATACTGCGCCCATTTTGAAAAAATTGATTAAATTGGTGTTTTTGGGTGAATTTTCATACATTTTCACAGGGTGCTTGAAAATTATGAAAATAAAGTTGTTTTTTTATGGCATCTCAAGACGAAAAATGTATGTAAAAATGTATGAAAATTCGCCCGAATTCGCACCGTGCGTCACTCGAAAAAGTTTCAAAAAAGGGTGCCGCCACCGCCGAAATTTAAAATTTCAGCAGTCGGCTTCGCCGCCGCCGAAAGACGAAATAAAGTCTTTGGCCGCCGCCGCCGATATTTTTTAAAGTATAAAAAACTTCAGAATTTTTTGTAAAGAAAAGGAATTATTACAACGATTAAATCACCACCAGTATTTGAATACAGAACTTTTTAAAAGACTGTAATTACGCTGAATGAACAGGTTCTCTTCAACTTCTTGATCCTTAAGACCTCCGTTTCACACTGATTCCATCTAAGAGAATACACAATTCCTTGACGTAGTTTTCAATGTAATGGAATACAGAGATAGCCTAAGCTTATGCTTCACAAATATGCTTTTGCATAAGTTTTGATATAACGAATGGTTCCTTTGAAAATTGAAGCCGATTTTCGAAGTCTAAATTTGGAGCAACATCCGTAATCGTTTCCGATCAAATTTTAGTTCAAATTTTAGCAATTCTTTTTTTTAAATTGTAATTGGCATCCGTGACACTTTACGCAGCGTTGGATAGTCCTATCCAAGTTTCAAATTTCGAGCGCACTTACGGCGTGAATTCTCCGTGAAGCTGTGGTAAATTTTGAGGATGATCAATTAACATCTCTTCCGGAAAACTTGATCAACTTTTATCCGTCAGCTCCATCACCAAGTAATGGTCACGTATGTAAGCGTTAAAAAATTTTCGCTTTCGCAGAAACTCGATTAAATGATGAACTAAGTCTCATGCTTCCGGAATCAGAGACAACTAGTACTACAA
>JANTFA010116225.1:0-13756 GCA_026413405.1 Phytosciara flavipes | reverse complement strand
GAAATAAATCAGAATATTTCCGACTACGGTCGAAGACACATCTTGTGTATTATATATGTAGAGCATAGACCTCCATAGGATTGACCTGTTGCACTGTTGCAGTTCAGGCTGAACCGAACCGGAGCATGATTTGAACCTGAAGTAAATTTCCAGGGTCAACCCAAACTTGACTTTCACCTACATTTTCTATAAATGTTACAGTGATGGTCCTATCAAGGCACTATTATCTCGCTGCTTGATAGTGCAGCCATTAAAACATTCACTCAATTCATACACAGTCACCATCATCAGCAGCTTAAATGTACTTCTTATATTAGATGTATCTTCGTAAGAAACCATTACCAATGTTGTTTGCTCAATAATCAAATAATTGGCGCAATTCACTCAAGATTTCTACAAGCTTGCGTAAATATGCATTTGATCAATTTGTGAAATTGCTGCAGTCATAAGTGATGAAAAGCCGAATTTTTCGGTACTAGTAGTACCAGTCGTTCTCGGCTCCGCCTCGTTAGGACAAGCTTACGACGTGTACCGAAAAATTCAGCTTTCATCACGTATTACGAACGGACTTTTTTGCGCCTGAGGATCATAACGAGATGAGACTCAAAAACAGAAGACTTCAGAAGACTTTTAGATAATGAACTAGAGAATAAGTTTTTTTAGTTCAAACAAATCGGTTGGATGTAAAGTTTGAAGTTATAGCGCTTACGTCGATTTTTCTCGGTGTATTGAGAGAACAGTGGAAAAAATGTCTGCGCCTTGAACTTTGCATTCACCCGATTTGTTTGAGCTGAAAAAATATTCTTCGGTTCCTTATCTGAAAGTCTTCTGAAGAAACCAATGGTGAAATGTGTCGTTCAGAGGGTCACGCAGATTTTAAAAAAATCGGTCGTCTAGCATGACTGTCTCTTGTCTCCTTCCTATTCCCACAGTTATAATCATGACTTATTATCACACTTCTGTTATTAATGTGAAATGGCAAGAATAAACATTGTTTAAACAGAAAATTATAAAATATCCTCTCGTCCATTTGGCACATAATTTTCAACAACATATAATTTAATTTTCATAGTTTATTTTAATAAGGGTTGCGTGACCGATATGGTTATACCCGTAGTATGCCACCCCGTAGTACTGTACGTATTTATATTGTTGTTACCGGAGTTTAGATTTCTTTTTCAACATATTTAACAAGTTATTGCCGATATGAAAAAATGTTGAATTATATAATTTTTGTAAAAAAAAAACCCTAAAGCATTTCAATGGTGAGTGCCGTATTGGTGCGGTTTTACTGATGGTTAACTAAGGGGTTGCGTGTCCACATTATTACTTCGCTTTTTTTGTTACTAAACAGAGTTGCACCATTTCATAATTTTGTTGTTGTTAATGTTGCATCGATTAGAAGACTCGTTCGTCGGTCTATATTTATTTCGTTTTCAGTGTTTTGATTTGCATAAGGTTTAACTGTGTTACACATTTACAGTGCATAACCTTTAGTTTTATTCAAATTTAATTACACATTCGGATGTATAAGTTCACTGAGCTTAAATTTACAAGAGTTATTAATCGTTGGATTTCAGTGGAATGCAACTCATTGATTTTCGTGGCTTTTTTCACTTTCTGTCGAGTGTTGGGTGTTGCCTCCGGCTCGTGCTGGAAACTTCTCATTCACTTGAAGCAAAAGACTTTTCTCAACTCCAGTGACGAAAAGCAAAACTTTCGTTGCTCTTTTTACACGATGTGAATTGTCACATTCGGCCTACAGTCTCGATTGACAGACGATCTACGCGTCTTATTCTTCTTCCTCGCTGAATCTACAGACGATCTACACGTCTAGTGTTCAAAAATGTATTTCCTCAGCGCAGTGTTTCTCTAGGGGGATAGATCGGTCATTACTTCATCCTGCAAATTTTTGGTTGCTTTTTGAGTAATAGTAGATTACGTAGTACCATTTTACTCGTGAAGCCCCTGGGAAATGGAAATTACCGCAAATGTGTTCAAATAATGAATCGTTTCTCTGGGCTGCAGCAAGTGCAATACCTTACGTTTCTACGCCTTTTGCTCGAGATACAAGCCTCCCCTCGAAGATAATCAAATTTCCCCATAGGTGGACTCGGTTGCATAATGTGCTATTATCACTCGGTCGCATAATGGTTATTCCTCTACCGACGTAGATATGACGGTCAATTGTCGATCAGATGCGAAGCCGAGGTTGAAGAGACACCGTGTGCGAGAAAATGCCAGCATATCTACCAAGGTAGAATCAACGTTTTTTCGCAATACGGGTGCAAATATTCGCATGAAAACAAAAATTCATTTGAAGGTGGCTTATCTAATGTGATGTTAAGACACGACTTAAATAAAATCAAATCAATGCTTAGTATATACGCTTCACCAATACGTTCTATTTGTGTGCCTCTATAGCCGAATGCATACAGTCGTTGCTACATGATCAGATTATGCTCTTGGTGGTTCGCAGCCTGGTCTTGGCGGCTTCAGTGTAGGCAAGATTTGTATTGGCAAAAAATTGGTTCGTACTTACGTTTCAACAATAAGTTCGGAACAAATATGTGCTTCTTCAGCCGAATTGCTATAAATGTTGTTTCACGATAAGAATGTTCATGGTGTTCGAGTGTTCGAAGTCTTGTATCGGCAAGATTTTTATTTATAAAAAAATTGTGGTTTATTCAAGGCAATGGTTCCGTAGCGTGCGAGAAAGTAAAAGTTTTCTCGCATTAGTACATACGTTAGAAAATAATTGCCAGTGAGTGCAATACCGTACCACAATCATTTCGTCATTTCTCTAATCGCACTAGCCCTTTGTTCGTACTGATTTACGTAAAGTATCGATAAGAGGAGATTATTGAATTCTCCTCGTTGTAGCTTATGTCATGCTTTCCGTTGTACTGAAGAGACTGCAGTCAATTTCGTTTTCAATTCCACCCCTTCACAGAACCATATCCCAATTTAATTCTTACTGTTTGAGTCACCGTAGTCAATTACACACTTATTACAATTGCGTAGTACGATCGTCTTCATTACTTAAACATTACTATCATTATATGCACGCCTGGTCGGATTCGACATTTCGTTGCCACATTATCCTCTAATTTTAATTAAAATGTGCAGACGCTCAGTCTGTCAGCTGAATTATATGTAGGTAGGTAGAGCATTTTAAAACTGACAAAAGTAACAAGTCGAAAAAGAATATGAATGGCAGGGGCCATATCAAAATTTTCTTACAGTCTCATACACATTCCAAATGAATATATATTCAAGTTAAAGGGGACAATTTTCGAAATGCAGACAATAAAACGTCATCCCATATGTGTTTGGCGTGGATCAACCTAAATCTCAGAGCACACATTGGAAATAATACGTTCAATTATTCAAGTAAATTGTTCTGTCTCTCGGATGTGCCTACCAGAGAAAAAAAAAGTTGTATTTTTAGTTGAACGTTCGGAAGTGGAATTCGTTTTATGTAATATTGTATGAAGCGGCCGTGGTGGGGCTTAGAGACAAATGAATTTTCATCCTTTTTAAATTTTTTATAATTTTTGTTTGCTTTTTCGTCCGAATTGCTTTTTTTTCTGTTCGAATTTTACCATTAAATTTCTAGTCAAACAAATTCATTGCTGGAATATTTTTGCATTGAATTATTTAAGAGTTTAATACTTTCCTCGATTTTTATGGCCGTAATATGGGAGGGGGGGTATGGGATATGCGGAATAAACCGTTGCACAGAACTTCAAAAGGATTACTTTTCGAAAGTTTATCCGGTAAAATATGAACGAAAATACTTTTGTTCTCCGAACGAAAGTTATATCTCTTTTAAGGTGTATCATATACGGTTCAGGTGCACTACTTCCAGGTGTGTGTGTGTGTGTGTGTATACACGAAACAACTAGACGAAATTCGCAAAAGTTCATATCAAAATATTTTGGGTTTGATATGTTATGCCATGGTTCATGGAAAACGTACATACAACAAAGGAATTCTTTGTTGTTTCGTTGAAAGGGTTCTGGCATTTCTAATGTGGTTGTGGTTGATCTTTTAAGTTATTTTCGAATCCACTTGTTACCGGAAATACTTCATTAACTTTACGAATGTACAACAACAGAAAGGTATAGACAATTTAGGAAAATTCAATTTCTTATCTCTCGTAACATTTATCGGAATTACGGAATGGTCGAAAATCGGAACGAAAATAGCTACAAAATTATTGAAACTCGTAAGGTGAAAGATGACCTAGACCCACTGTGGTCATGCTAGAAAAATGAAACCATTAGAAGAATTTCGGTTCAGAGACTCAACCTGTGCGACTACTGTCACTGCTTTAGGGAGTGAAGACTTTCCAACGGTTTCATTTAATCACTTCAAGCTAGGAAGTTTTTCAAATTTTTCAACCGATTTCTTTTCCCTTGAAAGGTTATTGACAGAAGGAAGCTACTGTGTGGAATTGGCTATTTTTGGACGGTGCATGCCTGTGCAAGGTCCCTTCAAGTGTTTTATTTTTGTGAGTGTAAATAGAACAGCAAATCTGACAATCTAGAAAATGATATCGGGTCTGAGAATCGTAAGCTAGAGACCTAAGAGTGAGGTTAAGTACGGCCCCAAGCGTTTTTTACATAAAAATCGCGGTAATTTTATCCGACTTTGGTTTAATTTAAAAGGTATCACTAATAATTAACCTGGGGAAAAAAGTTCATTGGAATCGGGTCAGTGGGTCATGAAGTGGACCCCTCGGAGTGTTCGGTAGCAAGGACGCTGAGAGTTCCTTGCAAATGGCTCGCATGGACTGTACTTTTGTAAAACAACATACCGAAATCGGACGCACTTTTTTTGTGCCTGGGAAGGTAATTGGCCCTAAAAGCCAAAACCACTTTATTTTTTGAAAGTCCTCGTCGCTGGTGGAAGGTGATCAAAAACCGAAAACCGTCCTAATTCATAGAAGTTCAATGTGCTCTTGAATATGAATGTCTTAAATTGCAAATGAATGTATGTTGTAACAATAAAAGAAAACCATTTGTGTTGCCTGTCTATAACATTGCATTTTCATTAAATTATGCGACCTACCTTTTTCCAATTAATCTTAACGCTTGCCTAAACACGATAAAAACTTGTTAAGCCAAAACACTGCCATAAATTAAAGCACTGCGTTCAGGTTTCTGTTCGACAATTTCACATTTTTTGAACACGACATTTTTCACCTGAATTCATTACGCTTTTCTTTGGCTCGCATATAATAAACTACTAAACCTACTCAACGACAAATCCGTTGCGTGAATTTAAATCTTTAATTTTTTTCTCGAACATTTCAAGTGTATAAAACTCGATTCGTCGTAAAAGTATTATAATTCTGTCCAAATGGTTTTTGATTTAATTATTTATTTATTTTTGCCACTTTTATGGCTGAAGTGGTAGGTGGTGGGAGCTGGAAGGAAGTCACAGTTTTCTTTTAATTGACTTAGAGAACCGAAATAATGGGTAAAAAAATGTTGGATGTCGAGTCGTTGTTATGCCCTGGCATGTTGCTGATCTACAAAATATTTCCAGGAACAGAAAATTTGATTAGGAAAATTTACCACAACGCCATCTAGGATGTCTAGACATTTCTAACTAAAAAGCTCTAAGATGTGACAGTTCTCCACTATTTTAATCAACTTCGAAGGTTAACTGTCCAGAATCGAACTCTTTTTTTTTCACCGCAATTATCAAACTATTTGAAAGACCGTCAGAGTGTTCGGATATATTTGACAAGGTAACCGAAACATTGCAACCCAATTTTTATGACAGACATGCTAACATTTAAATAAATTTTACGAGGCTCTGCGAAACAAAACAAAATCATAATATTAAAATAAGTAAACCCATAGAAAACATGATTTAATAATTTATTATGAGTTTCCAGTTGCGTGATAATGAATTGTTTTGAGCGATTTTTATATTATTTTGTAATGGTATGAAGGTAGTGTTACAGCTGACGTTTTATCGAGGGTGAAATTACATAGCCTTTTAAAAGGATCATTAAAGTCAATTTTGAGGATTTTTTTTTAATGAAAAAAGATAATTGACAATTAATGTGGGTAGTTCAGTTTTATATTAAAAAGTTTTTCTTCGAGTTAATTTATTGTGATTGATCGAATGATTGGAATTTGTGTGGAATCGTTTCATACAGTCATTGCACAATTGCACTGGTAGATGCGACTAGTCATTTGTTATCGACACGAACAACAAAAATTCTCATGTGGGCGCTCCGATTTTCTACTCCACTGGAAAAACATTGAGAAAGTGACACTTCACAGTATTAAATTACGTACGTAAATGGGCATTTCGTATCTACGTAATTTCATAATATCCGTGTCGGACGGATAAAGCGGTATAGAAACATAAATTACGGAATGTGTATGGAATTTTACTGAAGACGATAGACCTAATATCCGGAAATACCGTTCAACATGGGTGACACGATATTAGGTAATAACGAAATGCCCATTTACGTACGTAAGTTTGTACTGCGAGCATTGATGACTGATTAGTCGAATGCCATTTCTAACATTTCTCTTTCTCTCACATGAGGAGAAAATAAAATTTTCGTCATTTAAATTGCCACTTGGCTTTCCAAAATGGTATGGCCAATTGATGTTTTCGATTCGTGAAGAAAAACGGTAAATCACAACACGTACACGTGGAAAACTTTGTGCTATCTAATGCTCGGAACATGTCAGGTCAACCTGAAGACTGACCTGGAATTTGAACCTATTTCAAACTTTACCTGACCTATAGACCTGAAACTACTTCGATTTTTTTTCGCATGTTCCTCTTCGATCAATTTTGATAAATCACCGATAATAAAAGAATTGGATGTTCCCACAAGAAAACTGTAAATAAATTTGACGGTATTTACACTGGAATGTCGTTAGTATCAAAGCACTGGCTGCTAGCATGAATTTTCTTAAACAGAACGTCAAAAAGTCTTCAAATTTTCATACTGGTATGCGCGTACATTTGCATGTTTGTGTGTTTTTACTCACACAAAGTAAACATAATCCCTATAGGGCTCGTATTGATTTCAAAAGCCTCCGAATATTTTTTATGCTCATGCTAGCAACCAGTGCTGTGTTAGTAGTTAAGAAGGTTTGTCGTTTATCACATTTATCTTACTAGAAATTCCTAAGAGAATCGCAACATCCTAAACATTACGAGTCTTTATCGACATATCGTTTTCTATTCACTAGCTGTTCATGACAAGGCAAATGTTTACCAAAACTGAACAGCACAGGGACTATTTTTAAGATTTTTTTTGGAGTTTCAAAGAACTTTGAAAATTTTGAGAATTTGTTTTTGGAAAATTTTTGGTAAATTTTAGAATTATTTGAAAAATAAATTCCCCAAATAGTCCCTGCCACAGTCACGTATATGTCTCAAACGAATTTATCAAACATAACAAAAGTGCTAAATTTAACGCAGACGTAGATTTGAAAAAGCAAAAACGCATCAAGAACTTTTAAAATCCCGCTTCCGTTTATGGTTAATTATCACGTTCTGTGTGTTTGAGTAAAAAGGAAAGAAAGAACCCCGTGTGTGTGTAATACCCCAAGGATTTCCAATGTGCATTGTTGATTTCACAAGAGTCTTTCATTTCACACACATGGATTTTTTAAATTTCTCAGTCGCTTTTGTGAATGAATATTACCATCATACCCCTGACATTTTTAAGTTGTGGTTGTTAATTGGTTGATGAGATTATTTCTGAGCTTGAATGATGTCTTGCTGTTACCTCGATGTCCTTTCTAACAGTTTATTATTTCGTATGGCTTTTTACATCGAGAATTTGGAATTTTGGAAAAATGTTAGCAAATTTTGGCAAATTTATTTTCCAAAAATTGGCTCTGTTCTTCAGAGTGTATGATGTTGCCTCGTAGATTCAATGTAGTTGTGTGCCTGGTGATTCACGCTTTTTGTGTGGCTATGATTCTTCAAGATTTTCTTCCGCTGTTTTCTGAACGCCATCTATGATGTACTAGCAGCGGTACAGCTTTGCAACCACGTGTTTCCAGTGCATTGGCTCTATCATTTCTTTTGTACACATTGTCGCAATTTTGAGACTCATCGTCTGAGCTCATGATCACAACGGAAGGGACTCAGATATGGATTGAAGTGAACTAATTTGGCTTTCTATTGAACATTGTACATGATACAGTAAACCACTTGTTGTAGATGAAATCACTTAACGTGAATTTTGTGATTTCTCCTAAAATACGTTTCCTTTAGTGGCATTTACTATAAATATGCAATAGAAGCCACAACGGTCACTTCAATCCATACCATATCCGATTTATTGCCAAGCTTTCCACAAAGCGTTGGAGTCGATTCCGTTGTGACCTGATTCGACCTGTTCCGAGCCTTGACCGTAACTAGCCAATTTATGAAGCTTGGGTGAGCTGAGGGACATTATTCTTCTCAGAGAAAAATTCCTAGCAATGTTAGCAGCGGGGGGATCGAACCAAGGTCATTTTGGTGGAAGTCCAATGCGTTCATCACTGAGCTACCCGTTCCTAGCAATGAGACTACAATCACGACAATTCCTAAATGTCTCCGAAATAATTACAGAAAAAGTCTCCACTTTAATTCGAGAAAAAGATGGAAAATGTCGCCATGATAATTACGTTAATTATTCCAATTTCACACTTCTAACCAGCCATTAAAAAGATATCTCAGCAAACTCATAAAATCATCAACATTTTTATTATCAAAGACAATAATTAACATATTAAACACTTCGCATTGGCATCAGCAATCCTCTTATTTCGTAATGTGCCATATTATTTACATAAAAACCCATTTTACCAGCAACAGAACGTGCATGTACCATCCATGTACAAAATGTATATCCGTTTAGTATATGAAATCGCTGCACAACATTTTAACCACTAATTAAAAGAAAACCCCAAGAGTGATGGTTTCAAAACACACATTAAGTCAAGTGGTCGCCTCTTTAACATTTCAAAAGAACGCATATGGTTGAGGATATGGTGGTTTGTTCGTTAAAAGATTTCGTCTTTGTGTATTTTTAATTTTTGAATTTTTTTTCTTCTCTTCTGCCATGCAAGAGATCTCTTTTCTGGAGAAACATTTATTTTAAATGGGAAAAAAATAATTTCACCATGTTCGGTTTATCGCTGCATGTGTCAATATTGCTCGACAAGAGATCCCTCTTCAATTTTGTTAATTTATTTATTAAAAATTGTTTTTTTCCCTTCTCTGGTGTATTCGTTTTCTGAAGCAGTTACAAGTCACGCTTTGGTAATAGTTATTTGCGTGTTGTGTACCGAAATTCTGCAAATCTAGAGGCGAATGCAGAAGAGTCCTTATTATATTCACTGCGTTGGATGCACGGTTACCTTATAGCTTTGCGATTAAAATACCAATCTTACTATCGTACGAAGAGTACGACCGATCCTATTCCATTCTCTTGATCATCGTTGTAATTTCTTCAAATTCGGCGATTTTCCAGAGTTAAATTTTTTCATCATCCATAGATCCCGCCCTCATTGAAGGCGAAACGGGTCCGAAAGTTTGTAAAAAGTGAGGACGGGCTTTATGGATGATCCCTAACCTCGAAACCTGTCAGATCAGGTCAGATCAAATTTTATTTAGACTCAGATTAAGGCAGCTCGGATAATTCTTCTTCAGATTGAATTAGGTTAATATGTGTTGTAGGTCTGGTCTCAGTTCAACATGACCTAATCCGCAATTTTGAAAATGATTTGGGTGTTTCGTTGCTCAATAGAGTATTGCTGAAAGTACGAGTGGATATGAAATGCAACGGAAAGAATTTCGGTTGAAAGAGAGAGAAATAGTTATTTCTTGGTCGAGGGATGAAAATAAAAAATTGCAACAAAAGCAAATCGCTCGAGATGGAATTTCGTTGTCCCAACCCAAGATTTTTATCCTCGCTTGGCGGTTTTATCCACGAAACGAGCACATCAATTTATTACACCATTTTTTAAAATAGAGTCATAAAGAGGTGAGAAAATTTCTATTTTCTCAACACTCTCTAACTTCACTCACTTCACTAACTAAGTGAGCGGTGAGAAAATAGAAAGTTTCTCACCTGAATTGTCATCAGACGAAACATCAACGAAACTCCATATATTCGCCCATCGCATTTCAGTGTAAGGTGATTCACCCTGCCAGTATAGAAAAACAGTTTCATTGACATGCAACAAATTTCGTTTCAATTATAGTTACAATTTTGCTGCAATTTAAAACTTGAAGCAATCTCCAATTAGTGAGTAATATTAATATTGACATATTATCTGGAATATCCATGTCACAGTCTGCCTGTAGCTATCGATGGTATGGTAATATCACATGCCATAATATATATTGGTATCGCATTAAGTTGAAAACCAAAAATGTAAAATATTTGACTTTTGCCAAACCGTTGAAATATTTCAACACCCTCACATTAAAACACAGCAGGATGTTTAGATTAGCAAAATCCGGAAAAAATCCCAAATGAATAATTGAACCATGTAACTCAGAACTTCGTATATGTTCGATAGAGGATATAAAACGAATTCTTTGTTGTTGTTGTTGGTGATAGTCATTCATTACCATTTTCCGTGCTACGTCTGACCACTGAAGTATTTTCTGTTTCGATTTTTTTCTTCCTCTGTGCTATAGGATATTTATGCGATCTGGCCATGTGGTTAGTATATATCTTTACAGAAAATTTATCGAAACAAAGTTGGGTTTTGTTTTGGTTTGGTTTTTCGTTTGTACAAATTTTATCAACTAATTTGCAGTTTCCTTTTCTTCTGAGTGTGATGTCAACGAAACCAAACGGCATTATAATGGATTGATAGAACCGTTGTGAAAGTTAAAGTGACATGGCGGTTTCTATAGTTTGTGTTGCGTTTTTTTTGTTAATTTTATTTACTTGTTCATTTATTGATATGCTCACAGTTCACGATTCTTAATAGCACGCACGAAGTACAGCCTCAAAGAGCTCATAGAGCCGTAAAGTAGCGGCGCTAGTCAAGTCCCAAGCATCGAATCTATCTTTTAAGCCGAGATACAATTCAAACTCCATTTGCCTTCCAAAGAAAAACAAAAATAAAAAATCAAATGAAAATCTTAAAAATCACCAACTTTGAATTGAATTCAATCGATTTATTTATGCAAAATCACTTGCAACGTGTATTTTTCCGCATATATCTTTAAGAAAACGCTGAAACACTTTGGACGGCCCTAGCTCAGGAATCTTCGAACTTGACCTCACAATTTCGACTACCTTTCAGGGAAAAAAAAGAATTAAATCGGATTAGATTTACTCAAGTCAAATTATTGACGTGACAGACATTGTTTTGATTCGACACCTGTATGCATCCGCAAATCCGGTTGTTACAAACGGGATATTGAACCTAATTTACTTCATGGTAAATCCAAGTTTACCGCGAATTTTCGCAATTTTATCAAACCATGCAAAAATTGCATTGCGATCATAGCTTTCTGCAGGGTTTGAAAGGGACAGATTCATAGATGTGAGAAAATTAGTCAAAAGAAGCACGTAAAATTCTAGATGCCAGCATAGATTTTACCGTGGTAGTGGAATATGTTTTTCTATCAGCAGTATTTTCAAGTGATCTATTACTTCAGTACTCCAAAACAAATTCTTAAAATCTTTTACTTCAATTCTTTCAGCATGAGTTTCCTATATAAGAACGAATTAGTCGAAGATTTTCGTTTACTTTGCGTCGTCCCTATCGATAACATATAGATTATAGAATACAGGCATAGGTGGGTGCTCGTTGATACACTCGTTAAGAGATGATCATTTGGAAGCAAGTGTGTTATATGGATAGAGTCCTTCGTTATCGATTATTTTCTAAGCCTTTTCTCTTTAAGTAAATGATAATTTAGTGTCTAATTAAGTCAAAAGAAAACGACGATATATCACACACCGATTATACTGCTGAAAGGGATACAACAACATTAGGATTAGTGGGTGAGACCTAAGGTCTCGGCACCTAGGCCTCCAATGGGCCTGTTGTGCAACATACAACAACATACTCTACATAAATGTCACAGTGCTATATACCATACCATGCACCAATTTAATCAAACCTCGAACTTTATTATATTTAATTCGATCAATCAAATTCTCAGAATTCCTAGCACACAACACCGAACGTCATATTGATTCGAGTATTTATGTTGAAAACGTGTATTTGTAGATGTCAATGTGATTGCTCTAATTACTGTAACGAGAATTTCCCATATGTTTTGGCAAAAGCCATGGTATCATCATTTCGGTATTTATGTAGCATGCCATTATACCCCATAATATTACACGACGACACGACGTGAAAATAGTTCATTTAACGAGTCCCATTCGAAATAATAATAATGTGTGTACGACAGCACACGCGGACAAGGTGTTAAAATTAATTTGCAAACATTGTTTTGCCAATATAATTTCGGTGTTGGATTTCATCATTAATTATAGCAGGAGATGTCACTGCTTTGGTTCGATGGAAAAATGGGTTTTTTTTCTGTATTTTCGATTGAAATTTATTTTACCTTTTTAGTGGACCAAAAACGTAACATTCTCTCACCAGAGAATGGTGGGCTAAGACCACCATTGTGTAATTCTTAACCACGGGGGTGTTTCTGAAATTTCACACAATTTTCCAAAAACCATTTTTCGAAACCTCCCTCCAAATTTCCCAAAAATTCTTGAAATTTCTCCAAACAATTCTCAAAAATAGTTCCTGCTCTGCTACGATCCACTCCTGAGTCAAAAATATAACTTTTTGGCCCTAGTGTGATAAAACCCTATTCTACTCATGTAATGGGGTAGAGTTCATCTCTACGGTTTTACAGTCAACGTGTTAGCAACGAACGGCAAAAATGAAGCGGGACATTTCAATTAAATTTCGAAATGTCCGAAAAAAGATAATTTGAATGCACGAACCTTGTTATTATGCAACGTTCACATAGAAAAGTAAAAGGCAAAAAGTGTCTCATCAATTGAAATTTGAGATGATAACATTTTCATTGCAAATGTGAACAGATAAATCGACTTTCGTAACGACATTGTGGTCTCCTCAAACTCTCTTGATAGTGGTGGATAAACAAATAACGAGTGCGATAACCATCATGTAGCATTTTCGCTTTACGATTTCTCATTAGAGAAGACCAAACATTTAGAACGGTTTTGGTTTTTGGATTTATTGTGAATTTCATTCATGCAAATAGCCCATTTGTATAATGTGCGTTGCATTTAGCAGAACGTAGATAATTATGCGGAAAATTAATTTAATTTCTGCGCTTGAATCTCTTTTGATTGGCAAGTGGAAAATGTGATGTCAATTTCGAGTTATTTGAAGCTACAAGGCACTTTTTGTTGACTGGGTATAGCGCCATGAGAACAGTGCGAACGCTAAAAATGTCAGTTTTTAGACCTCTCACTTCCCCATCGCTTTCAAAATTAAATTAGAAAAACATTCAAAATGAATAGAGCGCACGCCTTGGTCTTACCCCATCCCCCGAAGACAAAGTGCGCATCATTTGAATTGACCTTGTACTGTGCCTCTTAACAAGTAAATAGTCTTTATCTACGCAACATACGAAATATTCATTTACTTTACTAGGGATGTAATGTGGCCATTCCCTCCCTAGGGAAAAGCCTTTACATAGCCCGTAAAGTAAAATAGCATACTATATCAGGGAGGCAACTCGATAT
>JANTFA010116114.1:0-13756 GCA_026413405.1 Phytosciara flavipes | reverse complement strand
ATTTCAATTTGTTTCTCTCTATCTTTTATAAATCTTACAATTGTTTTTTTGTGCACGGAAATAATGGTTTCTTTAATGAATGAATAATTTACAGCTCGAAGTTTTCTTTTGTGTTGAACCACTTTTATCATCCAGCGTTCAGCATCGAATTATGCAATTTGTGCAACACATATTTGAAGAATGCAGGCCGACCCCCACCAGCGAATTTATAATTAAAACTCTATTGCTTGACATGCTCAAAGTTAGAACTTTCGATCTGTCCGTTCAGATTTCACTTCGTTTTATGACACAGATCAATATTAAGATGTTGTGCGTTGTCCAGCATCAGCCTAATGTTTCACCATTGAACTCTTTTCGCTATTCTTAAAGTTGCTTCGAGATTTGTATTCTTTAGAATGACAATTTATCCTTGTGATACACACCGAATTGTTACCTTAAATTTACATGAAAATTGATGTCACGTTGTGATATTGGTGTTCATGTGATGAAAGTGCACTCCAATTCAACAGCCGAATCGAATAAATCTGATTTGCAAACACTAAAACGTAGACGAACGTTTATCTTGCTCTGATTGCATCTCGGTATAAAACAACCAGCCGATTACTTTTCAAAAATATTAACTACGACGAACGGACGAACAACGATGCAAACGATCATCTAGCTAAAATCACAAATTTTAGCTCAGTAACACGGCGGTAATGGGTCAGGTATTACACAATTCCTCCATTTTCATAGCTGTGCTCTGCTCATCTATGTGAGACACTTGCTGATAAATACAAAAAATCAACTGTGGCGCCACAATCTAAATTCTGTGATTTTTTACAAGAACTCAGCTCAGCAAAGGACATCAAGAAACAGCACGAGAACAGCACTTTCTCGACTCATTAGTAGATCGAGAGCCCACGAGCATCTCTGACCCCCATAAGAGACCGGCTCGAAATATATGTCAAAATATTCCATTGACCAACATTCTTCAATTGGGCTCTTTCACCTTTACTTTTACATAAATTTGGATTGTGTACGATGTTAGACCGCTGCAATATACACTAAGGTCACCCTCGCTAGGGCCGTACTAGGACCGGTACACGGAACAGTTTGACATAGGTTTCAAATCGCACGCTTTCATGATGTTCGGAAAAGGTGAGCGTGGGCTCTCGTTCTTTAGGTTGAATTTCACTATGGATAAATGAGAATGGCAAAAAGTGTTTCAATCTTTAACACCAGTCACTGAGTTACGTATCAGAGTGTTTTTCCATCGTTTGCAGACATTCGCCACCCAAAAGTTTAAAAAGGATTCTCGCTTCGTGTATTTTCTGCGTATTGTGGCCAGTGGCCATTATGCGAATGTCCACTCTTAGTCTACAACTCGGAAAGGTCAAAACCTGTTTGACTAACAAATTTCAGTTCTGAATCTGTCCAGGTTCTAAAATTGAAATCGAATTTTTCCACCTGATGTGCTATTTATTGTCAGGTATGGATTTTTAACAAGTTTGTTTTTAGACGACGGTATGCCCACAAGATGCACCGATTTTGAAAGTTCGTTCAAGCTATAAACCGTACAGCCAATCACAAGACAATTATGAAACGGCGGTCTTACTATAGTTTTGACTCATCTTCAGATTAAAGTCGAAAATTTCGAAATACCAACGAAGTAACAGCTACAGAGAATCTTAAACATAGATACCGTGATATCAGGAAGTCGTCGAACGTAATGAACAATAGAAGTTCTATTGTTTGCGGTTGTTTTGTTCACGTGTTCGACAACTTTCTAAGTTCACGGTACTTTTGTCACGGCTGCATTAGGCACATTTTAAGTGGCCGACAAAATTGGGCCGATTCGGAGTCATCTTTTGCAAACAAAACAAATTCTAAAAAACAGTCTGGTCATTTTGGGTTCAGAATATTGTTGTGCATTGAACTGGTTGAAATTCCGATGCTCCAGTGAATCCTAAGATTTAGGAGTTCGATGTAATTCACAATTCGAACTCGCGTATCATCTCCGAAACGACACAATTTCAGATTTATTCGATTAATTGCTTTGTGTGCTCAACAAAAATTGAATTGGGAAAACCCAAATGATAGAATTCAAAGAAACGAACGAACAAACAAACAAACCAAAAGAAAAACACAAACAAAAATGCTCTACCTATTGTCCATTTTGTTATTAATTCATAATTTTACTTATCACAAATCATCATCACTTTTTGGCTAATGAAAAAGTTCGCAATTTATTTTTTGAAAGCTGTAAATAATTTATTTATTAATTAAATAGAAAAACGAATATCCTTAAAATTGATTTACTGAACGATTTTGGTTCATTCTACATCGTCGGTGTGGTCATTTTCTGTATTATGCGCTACTGACGCTTGTGTACCTAATCTGAATTGAGCATTGCTTGGCGCTTGTGTGAGAATATCGGACACATTCTGAAAATATACAAAAAATTTCTCGTTTTAATTTTGCTTCGAATGACAACAGGTGCAAGGTTGACACTAGAAATAGCCAAAATTTTATTGTTTAAAAATACGTTTAGCACCTGTCGTGTTCATTTTATGAATTTGAATAGTTTTTCTGAAAGATTCTCTAACTTGGAACAGGTCAGGTTTCAGATTGAGGAGAGATATCTGTCAACCCGAATCGACTGACCTGGTTGTGTTAGTTTACCAGATTTTCTCAGAAATGTTCGTCCATTTTACACTGAAGAAAAATTCAGGTCATGTCAGATGTCAAGAAATTTTCTGGTTCAGATTGCCGAAAAACTGTTCTTAGCACCGGATTTATCTTCTTTCGGATACAATTACGTCATTTTAACCAAACACATTTCAAGACAGACTCATTCTATTACCAATTCCATGAGCTACCCACAAGACTTCCAACCTGCTGCAACTAGTTGCGAAAGTAGTTTCATATTTTGCAAAAAGAAAATGTTTCCTCCAACAAGTTTTGGAACTACAGTCACCAAATCATTGTGCCCCGATTGTTTGTTTACCAGCTGGTCATCAGCTGGTGCAAAAAGTAATCAAACAATCGGCACAAGCTTATGATTAGGTCATTAGGTGCCTGAACTTTAAAATACTGGAAGCCGTATGAGGTGCCTGCAGGTTCGGTATAAGATTTAAGGCTAGCAAAAATGCTTATAGATTCGAGTCCTAGAATGTTTCTTTAGTTCAATCCTCACTTTGATGCTGTTAATAGCAAAGAACTGCACCCCTAAAAGGAGCTGTCCAAAAATTACGTCCACTGTTTCTGTGGATTTTTAGACCCCTACCCCCCTTTGTTATTCATTTTGCAATGAAAGTCATTTATCAACCCGTCTAAGTAAACGACATGATCAAAAGGAATGTCACAAAGACAACCACAATATTCCTGTCAACGAAATGATAGTTTCTTACCTCTGCTGCATTCGGTAATGGCAAATTACGACTAGCTGTGCTATTATCATTTTGTTCCGCTTCGAAAACCTTCTCCGTTGCTACCGGTTCCTGATGCATGATAATTTCATGACACAACGGACATCGATCTTGTACGTACAACCATTTTCTCAGACATACGCCGTGGAAATAGTGGCGGCATCGCGTTATTTTCGCTGATGTCATTTCCTGAAAAAAAAAATCAATTTCGCTTTCAATGAAAACAATCAGATCAACGAAGTGAATGGTAGATCCTCATTTACTTGATAGCAAATCGCACAAACATCGTCCAATGTCCTGAGTTGATGTTCGTTAGCTTCCGGCAACGAAGATATTTTATGAACGGCCGTACGCCGTTTCATGAACACCGCCCATCCGGCACGCGCTTCACACCATATATTGAAATAGGCGTGAATGCCCATCATTAATGCTCTAATTGCACCGCCTAAATCAAAAAAATACAGGTTCGCATTGAAACTAAAGTACTCTACAAAGAAAGTGAAAAACCAAAAGAAGAAAAACTTAAAATTATTAAAGCGTGAAATGCGAAAAGAGTGTGTGTGAATAGAGAATGTTATTTGTGATGGATGTAATGAAGATGAAATGGTTTTGTTTGGGTGTGATCAATTGAAAGTGGTTTTACAGGCCGATCGCTCGTTCGATACGTCTACCCACTACGATACGAATGCCTATTGCGTCTACCCAACAGAGTGCTACGCGCAATGGCGCAATAGTAAAGCTCATAATAAAAAACTCAAATTTGATGAAAACCAGAAAACTCGAAATGTTTTTCTAGAAAAAGGCTCTCTATCAGTTTCTCTCTAGAATTGTTACACTAATTACAACGCTCCATTAGTCCCAATGTGAGTCGGCAAAAGTTCTGTTGTTGTAAAGGAACCCGAAAAGTTTGGAGTAGACGCTACGTAGACAGGAGCCCCGTACGATCCCGTATACCTAACGCGTACATAATCCTATTAGTTACGTAACCCTACTGTGACACCGTATCTAGTACCAAAAGGTTTTGCAAAACATATGCGTTGTGTAAATTGCGCATTGCGCGATTATAAAGGCCCGAAGCCTAAGTCTATGGCCGCAATACCATTTTTTCAACCGAAATAAAATTTGGGCTCGATTCGCCTTCGGAATGAAACATAAAACATGAAAACCGAACGACCGAAAGTTATGAACATCACCAAATTCATTGCCTGAATCGAATTCCGATTTTTGCAGACGGCATTTCTAGAGATGAGTGCATCACCCCTTAGGAGTGTGTGACGATTTTTCATATTATGATCCTGGAGTTGCATACAATTCTTTAAAGTGTTTCTGTTCGGTATGTTCGGTGCGTACCACTCACTAAACAATCAAACTGCAACTTAATTGTGTTGTGTATTACGTGAGCTTCGCTCTTGCTTATCCACAATTTAGTGTCTATAAATGTGAACAAAGTGTTATTGGAGTACATACTAGGCCAAACGTTTTGCTCTTAATCTACCGAATTTTAAGTTATTTGCCAGCCATTTACCATATTAAACCCAATAGACCCCAATACTTCCGTATGAGCTTAAGAATATAAAAAAGTGAGTCACCGAATATTGAACAGTGAGTGCGTTAGTAGTGCTAGTAAGATTGCAACATCGTGCCATGTTAATAGAATGAAGAAGGAAATAATGAAAACGATATAATAGTGACATTGACATCTTACCTGACTCGAACACCAGTATCCATGCACCATTGAAAAATAGGAATATGCCAAAGCAAAATTCCACCGAATTTCCAAATGCTCTGATATAATAGACATAATCGTCGAGCTTCTCCCAGAAAGTTTGACGGCGAGCGTCCAGCAAGAACAGCGTATACGTGGCAATGCTCACAAGTACCTGTAATAGACATAACGCGTCATGAAATCAAGCGGAGAAAAACAGTTTAGAACTGTTCGTTTATATAAGATGTAAGTGCACAGCGACGCATTACGTAACATTTCTGGCTGTACTTTCTAATGGATGGTATGCGTCGCAACGCGTATATAATTCAGGAAAAGAAAATTTCACCTTGCATTCGATATGCGGAACATGAGTGTACACGGAAAAAAATTCAAGCGAAAAATTCAAATTCAAAATTGCATAAAGTAAGAAGGACAGCGTCAGCCTAATATATTGGGACTTCATCGATAATTTCCGACGCATGACAAAGAAAATGATGATCCTAATTTATGCCAAGAGATCTTTTTTGGCAATTTTTGAGCCACAAGTCTCCTTCGGCTCGTACTGGAAACCATTGAATCTCTAAAAAAAGCCTCTTAGCATGCGCCAAGAAAAATATTTTTAGACTCGTACGAATCGCCCGATAAATTTACTACAACGTCTGTAACATGTCGAATTCGAAACAAAAGTGATAAAATTGACCTATTTTCTGGTCCATGGTCAACAAGTTGGTTCAATTTCGAAGATTTACAAAATAAATCGAGCGGTTGCAGAGATATAATTGTCGTCTAAGTTTTTCCTTGGTGGCTTTTCAAGGTTCCTTGCATATATATCTGCGGAACTATTCAACTGAAAGCTCAGATAATAAGGCCCGCACTGGACAAGTGAGCTGATCGGGACGGCCCGATTGCGCAATGAGATTTTTTACTTAGAATGTTTATAGTGACGCCTTTTCCAAGTAGAATTTGCTCCCTTTACTAAGTTAATGCGCTTTTTGACCGGGCCTGCAGATAATGAACGCTTTCCTTAAATCCCGTTCTCTTTGAAATGAGTGAATGGGTATGATGAGAGTGCGGACAAGATGGGAAGAGATTATTGAAAATCTGAAAAAATTGAGGACGGGATTTATGGATGCTGTCCATATGTATCACAACTATCAGTCGAAATAATTACCGAATCTGGATCACGGAATCGGAACTTAGTTAGAAGAGACTGAGATGAACTACTAGCACAATGAAGGTAAAGTTTTTTTTTGCCGTTTTGTCGTGAACATTCTTTGATTTAAAAGTTAGAGATGTCCGTAAGGCGGCGCAACTGTTCTCAATGATCATACGAAATGTTTATTTTCGCCTACATTTCGAGTAGTTTTGAGCTTGATTTTCATAAATGTTTTCCAGGCCGCTCTGGTGGTGAAGAGAGCTAACGCGATGGATTCACAACCCAAAGATCGGGGGTTCGAATCCACCGTCAGACATATGAGCATATGAGCATAAAGTACTTTTTCACTTCAAAATTTCAACTCAGTTTTCGAATCGCTTCAACTAAACAAACATTCATAAAATTTAATGTTTTCGTTTGATATGAAAAACCATAAAGTGGTGGTTTTGATGTCCGGATTGAGACCACATTTTAAGTTAGACTCCTTACAGAACTGTCCACATTCTGTCCGTAAGCAACTTTGATGGGAAGTAGTTCGATTCAACCATTTACCGGTATTTCATAAACTACTCGTACGGGTCCCCTCCTCACATTTTTCCATGTTATTAATTTACGGAAAGCATTTCCGCAGGTATATCTTGTCCGGCAACAACATTTAATTTCCAATACAAAATTGTAAAGGGCGGTACTCTAACAGACATTAAACGTTCATTTCCGCACAAAATGCCCCGAACGAATTAATAACACAGAAAATATAGCCAAGTTCATTTAACTTAATCGATTCAATATTATATTTTTACATACGGCGTCATTACATATTAAAAGGTCAGTATACACCTCGGACAAACGAGTATCGGAGACACACATTATACAACATTTTTTCTGTTTCTGTTTTGTTTCTGTTCATTACGTTGCGATCGCCCATTTGTCAAACGAAGCCAGCAACGAACAAAAGAAAGCGTGAAGACGTGCCAATACAGAGTCACATTAATGTAGTGCATAGGTACATCAATATAATGCGCTCGGTCGTCTCGTTTATTGTCGCTCACACAGGTGTAAACTCTAGCCAATAAAATGGTTACACAACCACCCAACAGTATGATGTCAATGCCTTTGGTAACATTTTTTTTTTGTTTTGAAACAAATAGGTAAAATTACCGGTGTATCGATTTTAATGTTGAGGTTACCCTTGAGATTTCTAATGAACATTTTTTTGGTTGACAAAAATTGGTTTTTTCTTCTGAATAAAAATTGACAATACGAAAACATTCGATTGACTATGGTTCAATGCAGCGGAGTATATGTCACGGTCGGACGACAAACGGCTAACCGAATCTATACCATTAGAAGGACGCTTGGTCCATAATAGGAATGTTGATTTGAAAATTATCGGTCAAAAAAACCAATTTCATCAATCAAATTTCAAATTAAAAAAAAACCGCAACCGTTCATGGTGCTTATCACTCGTATTTTATCGATTCATTTTTCCAAGTTAATCTCGATATATTAGTCGATTGACCTAAATCAAGTACGTCGTTTCGATTGTTTTGAACTTTTCAAAATTTGCTATTCGAGTCTATCTCTTCACACGAGTACTACAACAACATGCTGACTTTAAGTTCGATCGAATAGAGCGCACAAAAAAGTCGTCACACTGGATCGACTGAACTATGGAAATTTTTTGTTTTTTTCTTCGGTTACTTCTCTCAGTTTGACAAACAGGATCTCCTTCAGCATTTGCCATATCGCCCATTGAGGAGCATGTCCTGACCTTCACACACATACCAATTCAATGTTTGCATTTTGGTTTTAAGCTCAAACTTTATCAGTTTTGTGATAAAGACAATTGATGTGACACAAAAAGACAAGCAAACAAACACACAATCTGCAATGTCACTATTATAAGACGAAAAAAATGTTTGTTTTTTTCTTTTCGTGTGTTCTCTGCCCTGTGTGTGGTTACAAACATCATGACAATGTACCGTGATCGTGACATTCGATTTCTATTTGAATGAATTAGAAACAGGAAATTCTTCGTTTTGGGTTTTTCTTACCTTAACAATGACTTCGACTGAGAAGGCAGTAACTGCCAGTAGCCATGTCGATGGTGAATGTTTCGTCCACAGCACTGTCAGCAAAGCGATTGGTGCTACCAACAGAAACAGGCACACAAGCAATGCTCTTGCATGTCGCTTTCTAGATTGAGAAAATTGAGGAAATTTTTAAGTCCAAACGGCTAACTGCGTTGCCATCATCAATCAATAATTACTTCGATGGATTTCTAGCCGCACTCAGTGACATCAAAATCGGCGCAACAATGTTGTGGAAAAAGTGTAGCAGGGCCGTTATCAATAGGCAGAAATTGCGGCACAATCGAACGAATCGTTTGTCGGGAGTCAACGATGTCAGACCGGTTTGCAATGCCAGAATGTAGAATAGGATTGCCGAAACTGTACCGATTGATTTGTCTTCGTCGTAGTCTTCAGATAGTAGGAAAAGTTGGAATAATTTTCCGATGTAGTGACAGATGACTGACACAATGCTGGTCATTCCCAGGACAGCGGTTAGCGTTTCACAGCCGCCGACCAGTAGACTTTGTGCAGCTGTTAACCATGGTAGAACCTCCTTGGAGAACACTATCGTTGAGAACAGCTGTTCAATGATGCTGTAAAATGGAATGAAGGGTGGTGGTATTGCACATTTGATCGAAAATCTGAGAAAAATTGATTTACCGTAAAATCCAGAAAGCTCTTAGAACACACGGTACGTTCAGTCGTTGCCATTCGTTTTCAACCAGCGCCGATAGACCGAAATTTGTGGCAAAATTTCGGGCATGCTGGTAGCCGTTGAATAGAGTTTTGGCAACATCGAACGATGAACTCCACATGGCAATTTTCGATAGCACAAGAGGTAGGATAGCGGCAAAGGCTGGTGAATGTTTAAGCAATTGATGCGGCAATGGTAACATGGCCAACAGTAGTGGCATGAGGAAATTGTACGGAATCAATTTCTGAACGATGTCATTTCTCGGTCCCAAATGGATGTACGCAAAGATCAGTCCAATCAACCATTGGGCGAGAAAATGTGGCAATATTGATACGGCTACTCCGCCAGGATCCAGGATACTGGTCATATTCAGCGACAGAATGTCTTCTAATAAGCTAGGGCCATCGGTGATCAAATTGATCGCTGAAATATTGCTCCAGTAGGACAGGAAAATCAGTCCAACGGAAAAGATGTACATGTAGACGATGGCGAGATGGCGAGTCCATAGCATAAAAACGCATACTGCACAAGCACAACCTGTAACGACAAACCATTGCAACATAAACGTTACAGTCACATTAGAAAGGACACACTCTGCTCTATTGTAATAATGTGAGCAGAAATGGCACCATTCACCGTCACTATTCAAATTGGCGATGTCGTGATGTCAACGAATGAAATTTGAACACGCAAAAAGAAAACCATCGGCTGAATTTTCGGTTGTGTGAGAAATGTTTTAGGGTCACAGCCGAAACGTGTACACACAACACACAAAAAAAAAGTCCACACACAAAATTTGTATCTCTTGTACTCACCGAGTAAACAAATCAGGAATTTTAATGTTGTCAATGACAAGAACTTGTAAAATTCGGATGCATCCGCAATGTAATTGATTTCAGATTCAACACGTTCGATATCATCTGTTGTTCCATTAGCTGATGTTAGTACATTGTTTGTTGTATAATTTCGTTTCTCATCTTCAAAGGTTAAATTCCCCAATCCCATACTAATCTTTAATATTTCATCGATTACAAATAGTGGTGGTACACGTAGGATTACATCCAACAGGCCCAACACCCGCAGTCGGATCGACATTTTGTTTATATTTTGCTTTTAATTATTTTATGTTAACTTGACAAATATTTATTTGCATTTTCTTTCACAAAAAAAAAACTTCTACGCGAAAAAACCCATACGAAAAACACAAAATTCTTTTGACATTTCCCATTTCAAAACAACGAATGCGTTCACTTCATTAGGCACACGTTGTACATCAAAAAAATCATCCATCATAAATACGCGCAACGGAATAGGTTCACTTGATATGGGCGCGATTTTTGAAATTTTCGATGTCAATCTCAATATAGCAGCGTGCCGACAATTTTGCCAATGAAAGTGTAGAAAATGGTTTGGCCCGGAGGACATGAACATTTTGTAAACGCACTCATTTTAATATTGTTTTAACATAAATTATGAACGTGTTCAAGATACAAATCAACCGACTGGCCATACCGGTCCTACACTTTCATTGACAATTGCAGCTGGTCAAGTTTCGGATCCCTGGGGCGGTGTCATTTTTTTATACAAAATTTATTTCGAGACAGCTATTGCTCATTCCACAGTTTCCTACGCTACATTCGTTATTAAATTTAACAGAATTTTAGAAAAGATGTTTATTGAAATACTTCTGAATTTTAAAAAGTTCTGAGAATGTAGCGTAGAGAACAGAATAAACTCTATGAATCTGAAATCGATAAGGCTCGGACTCTGACTTGACATACACAAGATTGGGATGTTCCCTATTCCAGTACAGACCGTCATTTTTAAGAGACTAATGGGCTGTACCAATTAAGCCTTGTACAAATGATGTACAAGGGACTCTTGTCAAGGGTCATATACAAAATTGATCTTGGCTATACATCTGCAATCTCTAAGAAGGACAAAAAATAATGAAAATCTCCGATTTATTCTGTTTTTTATAGCAAAGAGTGTGCTTTAACAATTGAAGTAACAGATGCGAAGTTGATATTTTGAAACTGCTTTGATCAATTGAAGTAATAGACCCAATAGGAATACTGTTGACAACATGCTTCCGGTCTGTGATTGGCTAAAAGCAAAACGAAGTTCCTTTTAACGAGCCGATTTGATCTCGATTAGCTCTAAATTCTATTTTTAGCATCAATTTAATTAGAAGGAGTATTTAAATTGATACAAAATTGATGTAAGTCTTTTCTGTTAGCCACTGTGACTTGAACTGAAACATTGATTTGCTCTTTGCCGTAACGTTGAACTTCGCCCATTTACTTCAGTTTTCATCAAAAGATTTTATTCAACGTATGCAGGCGAATCGATCTCAATCAGAATCAGAAGGGTAAGAGGAAATTGTTGGTCCACCACTTGTTGATTCAAAATGTTGAAAACCGATATCGAAGATGTTTGTTTCGAGGAGGTTACTTTAATTGCCAGGCGACTCACTCTGCCACGTTGTGTAATGTGGGGTCTTTTGGTTTATTCAATTTGGAAATAGAAAGACGAACACTCAGTCTTTGGTCAACTTGAATTTTTTTTTGTATTTCTTATTATTATCAAAAGTATTCGCGAAATTATTTTTTCTTCTTCTTAGAATCACTTGAATCGACTTTAGGCTTTTGCCAATTCAATGGTTTCCTTTGGTAGATTGGCCACGGTGGTACAGTGATCTATTACAGAGAAAAGTTTCTTGTTTTTAACACTACTCTTCATAATTGTCTGCAGTTAAATATTACCAATAAAGTAAGCGCAAATCCAGCACATAGAATGAGGACAGTTTGGGAAAATTGCTGGATCACACCACCCCAAACGAAGCCGACTATCCCAAACAGTGTGATTATAAATCTGGATAATTTCTCTGCTTTGGCCTGGCCATCGAAGTCCTGCAATCAATGCAAAACAATTCGTTTATATTGGCTGCATTTATAATACTTTCTCAATTAATTTTGCCTGTTCAATGTGGCGAATGTTCAACTAATAACTCGAAAACAAAATGAAATTACCATATGCGTTTGAATATTCAACATTTTCGTTTAAATATGCTGTCCACAATGCAGTTTAAATGAATTAATCAAAAATTTATGTTTCTGGTTTGTGTATGTTTTGAAACACGTCAGCGGTAACAATGACAACTGCTGTCATTCGCAAGCTTCACAAGAGAGCTTTTCAGGTTTTTCATGTTCATTTGATTTCGGCTGGGTTTTTTCAAAATAGCCGTTTGCGCGGGGTTCAGTTGAAATAAGAGTTGTTAAAATGCGTGAAGTATACATTTCTGCTTTTGATTTGATATTACATTACGACGAGTACACAGTTACCAAGTTTATAGCAATAGCCGGCACAGAGGATTTCAGTTAATTTATTTACCGGCTCAGTCAATACGTAATGCTTCGTCCGATTTATTACTATCTTGCATGGTATTTCGGCACTAAGGCATGAAACTTTTTCCCCCACTTGAGATGGATTTTTTCTCTATAACACGAATTTCAGGAAGCATCCAATTCCGTAGGTCTCATAAGTTGGCGGAATTTGTATTATTTAAGTGTCCAAAAATTTAGCATTTTATGTGCACTTCAAAAATAAACCTTATCCTAAAGACATTCCGTGTAGTCTGGGTTCTTATATCGAAAAAAAAAACCGTTCCACTATCTTTATGGTTTCACCAGAGAGTTGATATTTATGGCGACTGGCGACGTTCCAGTCGTCATATTAGCATCTCTCTGGGTTTTACAGAAGGGTTGACTATGTGGTATCGTAGAGGGGTCATAAATGTGGAAATAAATGGTTTTCTTGGGAGTCATGAACCGGTAGAACCGGTAAAAAACCGCTAAAGCTCATGCTAATGAAGACATTTTTTTTCTAATCTCTGTAATAAAATTTACAGAAAAGAGCGTTAACCTAGCACCCATTTAGCATGGCCATTTCTTAACTAATTTTGACTTTAGAACCTGTCTTGGCCACTATACCGTTAGAAAGCCATTATACCGATGGAAGATGAAAGTAACAGTTGATATGAGTCTTGAAAGCACCAGCAGTACTCCCGTGATTATTTTTCAAGGAAATGTGATGGTATTAGATGTATTTCTCCTTGTTTTCTATGCCTTTTCTGACTAAAACACAAAAGTGAGTTCTAGAAATACAGGGTCCGACTCACTGCCGATGCAAAAACTCATGCATTAGCATTACATACATTCCATCAAGTATTTTCAATGTTTTACTATATGTTTTTGAAGGTGAGTTACTAATTTGTGTACCAGTGACAATAGCTGCACAGTAAAAAGTAATCTTTTAGGGATTAGGTTTTAAATCTCCGCTAAGAATTAGAAAAATCTAATACTTTCGGGGATCGAAAATGGGACTAAACATCAATATTTGTCTCTGCAAAATGTTTTACGATAAAATGAGAAGAATAGAGCATCGTTTACTGTTTACTGTTACTACACTCTACACAGTATTAAGTTTGACGAAACATTTGTTAGTTTTCTGCCGAATGAGTCCACCGATGCTTTATTCTGTCCTGTAGGATACAACTAATTTCTAGAATATCACCAAAACAATGTCGGTTCCTCCTCCTCCTTCTTAAAAAATCGTTTTTGAGGTTCCTAGAACTTTCGAAATTAATGAAAATAACGGTCTTCCTATCTCGGCAATTTGCCTTTGAGATGTTGTTTCTAGAATGCATTTAAATCCCAT
>JANTFA010116003.1:0-13757 GCA_026413405.1 Phytosciara flavipes | reverse complement strand
TCAAAATTCATAATAAATATCAATCCAGGGATGAGGTACTTTAACATATGAACAATAATCAAATCTCCAATCTTTGCAGAGCTTTTACCTTTTCTCTTTCCCATCTGTCTTCACGAAGAAAACTTTTGATAGTCTAACTATATCGAAGAAAGAGATAGAGCTGTTTCGGCTACAAGTGGCTCTAGTTGGAAATGCTTCAACACTCATCACCTGTTCCAACACTTTTCTTTCGCAAGACAGTGGTGCTTGCTAACTCAACTTGAGCACGTTATGAGTAACACAATTCACGCGCTAAGTCATTTTAGCGCATACGAAAACTGTGCGTCAAAACGAATATTTTTGCATTTCTATTTGAATCTGAAGCGCACTTACCGTGTGAATTAGAAAGCAATGTGTCATTCGTTGCATGAAAAAGGCCTATTTGTCATAGAATATTTTTAAGAATATTTTATGGTACTATCAAACAATGAAAATTCCAAAAAAAAAAAACTTCATTTTTGTTCAGTAAACGGAATGCTAGCTAATGTCAAATATGAGAGACAAGTCAGTAATCTCCTAGCCGAGGTACATTCAAGTCTAGATTGTGCATATAATTGAAGCTTGATTCAAAGACTTTAGTTTTTTCCGTTCGTAAGCTGGGAAGAAATCGAGTCATATAAAAACACGTAACATTACCGACGCATTGTCGGAATGTTTGTCTTACTCATCACTCTGCGGATGTTCGGAATTCATTTTTCCGATGTTAATTTTAGATTAATATTCACTTTCAACTTTAAGTGGATTGCAGAACGTGTTACGTAAACCCAGTTTAGAACAAAAAAAAATCGCGAATATAATTTTTCGTATGACGAACACCCAACTCTGCGTGATTGAATCATCAACGTTATTTTTTGAATAACACACCACCTTGGAAGAATTTTGCAATACGGATGTCAAGAGCATATAATTGCAAATATATTTCTATTAGTACACCGTTTCTTAATGAACAACAAAAAAAGATTTTGGTAAAAATAAATTTTAATTAAAAATAACGAGTGAGAAGATGAATTTATTTGCCAAATCTCTTTAAATAAATTATGATTTCATCGAACAATTAGATATTTCTGACTCGACGGCTATTGTTTTTCGAGAAATTAACGATTTTGTAATCAATGAGGTATGCCATGCATGTATTCTTTGTTACATTTTTCGAAAATATTTGCAAAATGAAGAGACCCCTATTTTCTATTTTTCGAAATAACTTAAAAACATGAAAATTATGAAGCTCCAAACATTGAAAATCATGTGGAATTTGAGTGGAATACTATGCAAATTGTCTTGTAATGAGCATTTGCATGGAAGTTTCCAGCCAACGATAAGACACGGGTCTATTTATTTTCCATCCTTTTTACGAAAAGGAAAGAAAAATTGAAGAAATTTTTTTTTGGCCATACCTCATTCACTCATAGTGACTAATATAACGAATATATCCATGACCGAGGTCATATACATGCTTAAGTGCACTAGCCTACAAACATTTTCTTTTGGCATACAACATGATACTAATGAATGGTAACTGACTAAAATTGAAGCTTGACAGCCACTGGATAATTTTACTTAAAAGCCGGTTGAAACTGGCTGAAGTAAGTAAAAATATTTAGTTTTTGGAGAAAAAAAAACTTCTTTTCGACATTTTTAAGTGGACATATTTCACCAACTCTCGAAGGTGTTACTTTTATGAGTTCGTCTTACGAAATTTTTACGACGTTGTAACGTCTTGTAAAATGTAACATTCATTCTTAATGGCGTTAGTAAACGACGCTTATCTCTTATAAATATAAAATTGAGATGCTATGACAAAGTCAAAAAAGAAAGAAACGAATGGTTTGCTCAAGTCCACTTCCACGATGAAAGCAATGTGTCGAGAAAAGTGCTTTCGATAGACATCCCTAAAGTGAGTAAAAGAGCACAGTTGGACCGGCCAAATGCGACAGCGCCAAAAGCTATTCGGGCTAACACAAGAAGAGTATATCGAGTTTAAATCGTTCATACTGACCTGTCAACTGAAAAATAAATAGCTTTCGACTCGACGGATTTTGTACAAACAAAATGCCGTTGCGTAGTGCATGACCCCAGTGTGGCAATTGGTTTTTCAATCAGACAAATATTTGCCGAGTGACTTTACAATCGTGAGGTGAATAACACGAAAGAAAATTCTATTTTCCAAAGTCTTCTAAATCGGCATTTAGAGAGTCCTGAGTCCTGAGATCATGCACTACACACTGGCATTTTGTTTGACCGAAGTCCATCGAGCCGAAATTTATTTAGTTTTCAGTTAACAGGTCAGTATGGACCATTGATATAAGAATAACTAGATATGCAATGTCGAACAGCAGCTTGAAAATGAAATCTTCTTGAATGTGTGTGTGATATTCGAGCTCAGATACAACGACGCCGTAATCACAAAGTAGGCGCTAAATTCAAACTTATTCCGTTTGTATGAAACGTACGTATCGTGTCGAGTTTTATTTCAAACAATTTGCAGAACATCACACGACAATCGTTCCAATTTTGTGTAGTTGTGTGCGTGATATGTTAGCGGATTGTTGTTCGTCATTGCAACCCTCTGGTATAAACGATTTATAGTGGATACGTCATTCTCGTGACAAGGTGACGTGTCTACATATGAATTCTGTTTGTAGATACGTCACTTTGTCACGAGAACGAATACTCAATATACTAAGTATGAAAAGCAGCTTGCGAGTACCCTCAATATATTGAGGCTAAGAATGTATTGTTTGTTTTGACTCATATAACGAAAACATAATCATAGTCTTTGTGATTGTCACTCTGCGAATATTCCTAATACAACAAAAATATGCGTAACCGAGACCAACATATGGTTGCGGCCACTTTTATGTGAAAGACCAGGTAATTTATAATAATAATAATCGCCTTTATCTAACCAATTCTGATTCTAGGCGGATCATTGTTTACTAGTTTCGTCATCTAATACATCTGTTATCGTTAACAGCAACAAAAATAAGAGGTAACTTCTAGTTGAAATTGTCATATAAAGCAAAATTTATGTTCAACGATTGAAGTGGTAGATTTCTGCGGCCCACTGAAAAGCAGGTTAAACAAAGGAAGAAGCAGACCTTACAATCAGGAACAGGGCCGTAGCTACGGTAATGGGCACCAATATGAAGATTGTGCAAATTGCCGATTTTTTTTTCACTTAAATATTTTCAACACTATGACACTAGTAAAGAATAAATCAAAGCACTTATGGTTGGATTAATTCGAACTTTATCAGAAGAGAGACTATACGCCTGTTGTAAATAAAAAACGGAAACCGTAACAACTGAATAAATCTAAAATATTCGTCAAGGAAATGGAATTAAAATAGGATGGGTACACAGGTCGTGAAAAAGGCTGATTATCATCTGAAAAATGAACAACCTGAAAAATAGCTGAAAATGCGGTGGGAAATTTCAAATATTCGACCAGAAAGTACCGTGAAATCAGCTTTTTTTCACGACCTGTGTACTAGCCTATAGTAAAAAGAATGTAATAAACCAACGAACGTTTTTATTTACCGGAATGATGTTCATCGTTCAAAAACAGAAATTTAAAATTCGATTTTCAATGATAAACCGAATAAATAATAAAGCCTGTGCTATAGATGACAAGATGCTTTCCATCTGATACAATTTCTTACAACAACCAATTCAAAAACTGATTTATCGAATCTCTTACTTCAAACTTTTGATTCAAGTATTTCCGATGGAAGGATACAGAGTCTAGTACTGCTTTAGATTAAACATTCAATTTTCTATATATTTAGAAGTATCAGCCGGAGGTCATGATACATTTTTTGTTGTCGCTGTAGATAACAGATGCACAAAAATGCCATTGACACTATGAGCTTGGTGTTGTACGAATTATTCAGTTAATATTCTTGAAAGCTTTAATTTAGTTCAATTTAGTGTAACTTCAATACTGTTTCGATGCGAACATTTATAATATGGATTGTTTTGAATGATGAATTTCTCGTCATTTCAATAATAGTGCTTGGGATTCGAGTGATAAATTGAATAGTCACAATCGCTATAAAGATAGGTCAACAAAATAGCCTTCGGTCCTTCGTTCAGATTACATTGAAAAATATTGAGGAGAATGTAACGAAAATATTAAACGTAAAGTACTAAAGTAACACGGTTTCTGAGCTAACAAATCTTCGAAATAAAACTGATGAAGAAAAAGAATCAGTTAAAAAAGATGGAATGCAAAATTGTGAAAATTTAAGTTCGAAATCATCCTTTCGGTTAAATTTCTTCTTACTTTTAACTAATACGACTAAATAGGCTAAGCACAGGGCGCTGGAGCAGTTGAGGACGCTGAAAATTACAGCAGTTAAGGGCTTTGAGAAATCAAAAACAGAAAAACAAAACGTTTTGAAAGTAAAAAATCGCAAAAATTGTAGCTTGCTCCGCTCGCGGCCTCTTTTCAACTACGTAGAGTTCAATAGCCCAGTGCACTGCAATCGATAATTCGATCCGAAGAGAAATCATTTGTGTTCCCGTTTGTGTTGGCCATTCCGTTTCTGTTCAAACCATCTGACGTCCCCTAATAATTGGATATGTCATTCCTTTTAAGTTCTTAAGTTATTCGATGAAACATTTTCATTGTTCACTACAACACGATGCCATATCCAGTACCTATTTGTTCTGTACAGCAAGTTCTTTAAAATTGAAAAAATTTAAGTTCTAGTTAAACTAATTTCCGAAGAAAAATATGGATTCACTCTCCATACAAAATAGTGCACTGCGGGTCTAGAATTTTTCTTTTCTCATTACTTTTAGATTGACTCCTAGTAGCTACTTAGGTTGTTATATATTCTGTTTCATTTAAAATCGTAGTGATCGTAGCCCTAATAGAAATGTGACTATCTCTCAACTTGTAATTGGCCGAGAAATACTAACTGATGATTTATTAGATCCCGTAATTCCACATCCCAGCATATGAAATTCCTTTCAAAAAATGTGTTACTAATAACCTGAAATAATCATTGACATCAGTCTTATAAACATGGCCACAGTCACTGACCAAACGTACATAAAAGTACAGTTCATAACTTAAATGACAAGTGGTATGTTTCATGTTGCCGAAAATATTTCCGTTTCATGTTACCGATCATCCGGTTTGAAAAGTCACATGCCCGAAATATAAAACGTAGCAAAAAGCGGAAATTATTCTTGAAACGTTTACGATAAACGTTATTTCCGTTTCGTTCAATTTAAATCCAATAAATAAACCGAACCGAGTTGTTTAATGAACAGTTTTGGGAGCACTAGCACTGACTTTCAAAAATATTTATTTTCTTAAAATAATTTTTTGGTTCAGAAAATTTAACTTTAGTTGAAACGAAAGAATGAACTTCCTCTCTTGAGAATTTGTTGTCACATTGCCTTAGGTCAAGATTATCTTCGGCATTTTACATTTTTCTAAATAAATTAAAAGTTTCAATTCCCACCGAAGTCAATGAAATTGAAAAGGGTCGGTGCTTTCGAGACTTTTGTATTTCAGCCTCAAGATGACCGTGTCTTTCAATAATCTTAGCTTCGGGAAATACTGTGAAAACTCTGAATTCCTAGACATGCAAGGCAATGTCTTCTTTCAGTGAACATTTCAGTTTTCAAATGGGACACCCATAAGATATTTCTAACAATCAATATTTGCCGTCTCTTCTGAGCTCAGTAGAAAATGTCACTTTTTGTAAACATCTTGTCGATAACATCTGAATCATTTCGTCAAGAACACAAAACTGTAAAAATTTCGATTTCTATCATTAGAGGCCATTCACAAATTACGCAAGCACCTAAGGGAGGATAGGGGGTTGACGGAAAGCTTGCAAGAACGTGTGATAGGGGACAGGGGTCAGCGAAATTCAGTACAAATTCAGACTGCTCAGGAATTCTATTAAACTGGGTTCTTAGTAGGTTTCAACCATTAGTTCGTCGTAAACTGTGACTACAATCCATTATTCGCCTGCTAAACAGGGATTGACGATGGTGATCGTCGGGAGAAGTAACAAACGCCACTTTCATCTTTGGAAAAATTCGTAACGTTAGAATCTCCCACCCCTGCGCATGCATCGAAGGACTAATATCGTGCGTACTTTTAGAGGTGGGACTTTGAAAAGCGTGCAATGGGGAAGGGGGTCCAAAAATTCGTAAATTTCGGCGTACGTAATTTGTGAATGGCCCCTTACGTCCTGCATAAACTGACCGCAGTAAATATGGGCTACTTTGAGGCACTCTACTGACAAAATGTTAGTTTTGTTAGTTAAAAAATTCAGTTGCATGAGAAATTTTTTGCCAATTCAAATAACTTGGGCTGGGCTTTATTCTGAATAGATCTTCAACGATTGTAACGTCGATACTAGTTGTGGTAAGTTCAAAAATGTTCGAATAATTACTGAAAGATGGAGAAGTATGACTAATGTTTCAGTAGAAGTAATTAGGGTCGATGACCGTAACACTTTCACAACTACTTTAAAATTAGATTTTCGTGACTTAATTGTACACTTTTCTCTGTGTTGTTTATTTCGAACAAAGAGTCAACGTGCTGAATCCATTCCAATTTCCGCTATTTTTTTTTGTGGTCTCTCGGTTAAAGCACCGGTGACAATAATTTAATGTCTCAACTAATCTATCAACATTTGCCAACATGGGTTCGCATTCCTGGTTAAACTTATAACCGTTCATGATTTGTCGACAAAACTATGAGAGAAAGTTTTTGTGGTGAAACCGAGACATTTTTCTATAATAGCGCCATACATATCCACATACCCCAGTCCGTTCATATACATTTCTGAAATTATGACAAAGTGTATTTATAGGATGGCTCCCATTTCCAAGGTGCTACCGCTGCTGTGTGTATTTATGCAAAGAGAGCTCACAGATATAGAAAATCCGTAGTATAATAAAGATGAAGAAGAAGAAGAAGATGAAAAATCCGAAGAGGAAAATAATTTTTTTTTCTGTTTTCTGTTATGTAAACAAAATATATTTTTGGATTGAATTTGGACAACACAGAAATTTAATTATTCGAAAGCGAGAGATATTACAAACGTTCGGTCGAAAATTGAATCAGCCAAAAAACCGTTCCACTGGAAGGCAAATGACTTTGAGAACCATTTTCATGTGTAGGATAAAGTGCAAAATATAAATCGAATAAACAACTCGGATTATTATTTAACAGAGATGTTAATAGGAAAAACGGAATTCTATTTATTTTCTAGAATAACATTTTACTAACGAAGCGGAGAGAATGGAACGCTAAGTCTATTCGCATACAGTTGTGTGGTCAAGTATCGATGAGAGATTAGTATCACATAAATATGCACACACCAGAAACGAAGAGTGGGCAGCGATTTTGTTTAATGGAGGACATTCCATTTTGTCTCTGTTGTTGCGTTGGTGTTGGACATCCTATTCGAATTTAATGTTCCTCACAGAAATTTTTATTTTTAAAATATTTTTTTTTCTGCTTTTTGCATCGATTAAGATGTATAGTATCAGTGGAGCGGTGATTCGGCTAGAACCTTGGCACCAACTTAAATTTTTTATTTTCTTTTGAAAAATTGATTTTCTTCAAATTCTGACAATTTATGATAGGTTTCAGTGAAATTTATGAAAACTGAACGTTTTGCAGACGACAAGCATTATAGATATCTGTCACTTTTTATGCTGTTGTTATGACAGACTCATACCAAATTCTCTAGCTCATCAGTTTTAACGATCGTCAAGTAACATAAAACAATTTGAGCTCCGTTAAGACTTAGGTGAGCCGTAAGACATGTTGTCTATTGGTTTCAGTCCATGACCAACGACATGGAAATTTAAAAGTCGGCTATGTTGAGCACGAAATAGTGCGTGAATGTACTTTGAGCACTAGTGTGTAAAAGTGATATTTGGAAAAATGAAGATTCCAATCCTGCACATAAAATATTGTCGGCTTCGCCTCGGGTTGACAATTTTCACATATTTTGAGTAAAATTTTCATTTAGGGACAAGTTAGCCTAATGGCTATTCTCAGCCCCATATTTTCACTTGAAATGAAATCTGAAGCCCATACAAATCTCATTGGTAAATCCATGATGGGCTACCCTGATCCCTGCCATAGTTTCTCTAAATATTGATATGCAGGCCCACTACAGGCTGTATTCGCATGGTATGGTAAGTCTCGACCGGTTCTACAAAAATCATTGATATTTTGAGTTTAAATTCGAAAGGCCAGTGGACCAGTTTTGGGTTTTTCGGTTAAAAACGTTTGATCTGTAAATTTTGATAGTTCTCTTTCAATCGTACGATGAAAAGTTAGTAATATTTCGATGTCAAGTTTGTGGAAAGTTTTTAATTTCTATTCTGAAATGACCAGTGTATCCGAGCAGGGATTTGCACTAAGCGAACTTATTTTTTGTCTCAAAAAGTCCTGATGTGTAAAATTTCTAAGTTCAGTGTGGATTGATTCACAGAAATGCTCCATTTGAAAAACCTCAATAGTCACAATGGAATGATGTTGAGAAAAAAGGGGGCTCTGATCCCCCTAAAATTTTTACAAAAGTGGCTGCACGTACCACTTTGGTCCTAAAAGTGTTGTACGTACAGCCATTGTGATTAACCCCCTTTTTATGAACATCGGAATGACAACATCATTCCATTTTGACTATGGAACAGGATTTTGAAAAGGGAGCAGGGAATTGTTGTAAATCGACCCACCCTAGTCCGTAGTTCTGTCTCGTTCTACCCTCATACAATAGAAAAAAAAGCAAGCACCGACATGTCTCGAATATGAAACTAAATTCACAAAATCTTATTTATCAAATGAAGAACTAGATTTTAAGTTTTGTAAACTTTTGTTTGCTTCACGCAATTGAGTCAGTGCGAAATGAAGAGTTGCAAAAATCTAGATTTTCATTTGTTAAACCAAATATGTGGCTTGCAGATAAGAACCACAAACAACTTCCACATCGGAAACATGTCGGTTTTCACTTTTCTGTGACTGTGCACTGAATCATAGTTCCAAGATTCTAGTGGACTCTGCTCTAAAATACTCAGAATTTTGAAAATTATTCGTTTTCAGAAGAGATCACATAATTGATTTGAATCATAGACTCGGTTTTCACTTTGCACCTCTCTCAACTGGACAACGTCCAGAAGGACTATAAAAAATTCACTACAATTCCTTCGAAATAGTGAGTACACATTTCGGATCAAAAAAATGATACCCGAACCGTAGGTCAGTCCAAAATTGTAATCCGTTCATTTGAATTTTTGATGAAGTATTCCTGCGTGACTTTTTTGTTTGTTTAATTTTTCACTTTTTTAATTTTCAACTTTCATCAGATTTTTTCCATCACACTTAATCCATATTTGGATTTTTCATTTGATCTCACTAATTTTCTTGGTTTTTTCTTCTTTTTTTTCAATGCAATTCTCGTTCCAACACTCTACTGTGTATATTCCTTGTGCCAGTAGATAATGTTGAAGAATATCGGTCGGTCGACACTCTTACATCCTAAATATTCACACACAACATGCACATTTTCTCAAAATTAATTTTAAAAAAGAAATGCGCTCTCCAACTACACACCAGCCTCTGTATCCAATTACAATTTAAATTTAAATATTTATTCGTTGGAAACAATTTTAAATTAAAGAAGCAAAAAAAAAAGTTTTTTTTTCTCCTCGTTTTTCATAGTTTTTTTTATCTTCTTTCTAAAATATCTTGCAACGAAAACTGTGGCTGGCTCCAAAAATATATATTTTTCAGTTATGAGGAAATTAATTTTTCGTCTTCGAAAGAAGAAAATTTTTTGTAAGTTTAATTTCCATGAATTGGAGAGGCATTTCCAACTTTCTAAAATCGTGTAGCTAATGTAGGCCCACTGCGACCCCTTCACCCCTTCAAATAGAATGGGTGGGGTGGTGGTTTTTTGTTGCACAAAATTCTTTTAGCAATTCACACAACCATTCTGGTAATAATTAGTTGAAAACGTAACGCACTTAGATAAATATCTTCTGTATTTTGTTGCGAAATCACGTAATACTCGAATAAAAACTTTCTTTTTTCGGGGGGTTGTTTCAGTGCGAGAAAACGGACGAGAGCAAGAAAGAAAGAAAAAAAGATTCCAAAGAAAATCTTTTTATTTTCTGTTTCACTTTTCTTCTTCTTGAACTAGGATTAGATCTACGGTCTCACTAAATCCCAACACCAAACTTCACTCGCGGCAATACGCGAACTACAACTGATTGCTTTTGGAAAATGTGAATTCTGTCCGAGAAATTCGGCCCCGACGAAAAAGAAAATGTTTTTTTTCTTTTCAACAACGAACAACCAGTCACGAAAATGTAATTAAAGAAAAGCGCTCTTTCTCGCTGCTTGGAAAATATCGGTGCCGAATGAATAAAATTTCGTGGATGAGAGAGTGAACCTTCGTCGGTGTGCGTGTGCGTGAGTCTGTGTATTAGTGTCTGATTTTCATTTCACTTTCAACATCACAGACGTTTCGCACACTCTTGTTTGCACATCATAATATAATCCCATTACCTATGCGCTAAGTAGAATGTTTCTCTGTTCACTTACGAGTAGAACGATACACAAATACACACTGTCGTCGCAGTCGAATTAATCGGACTTTTCCGATGATTTCGATAAATTTCAGTTCTTGAAATGTGTAATCGTTTTGTCGAACAAGATGCAAAAAAATATTGGCCAACAATTCTGGAGCCGGTGAGGGAAGGGTTGTACGACCAATCTGGGCACACAAACACCCGTTTTATTCGCTTTCGATTTAAGTACTGTGTGAGTGGACTCACGAAAATCGGCATTTTGGCTCGTATCTTCAAAACAATATTTATTTTTGAATATTATTCATAGCGAAAAATATTTGAAAAGCAGAGAAGAAGTTTAAAGAAAAAAATGTCAATGCGGGTAGGATGTTTGTGACGGGAAGCACACATTGATATACTTGATAACTGAAAACATTCAACGGGCAAGGCATTCCACGAGACGATAATAAATATTTTTTTTGCTGTTTAATTTCGCAATTTTCTAACCGGCCGCGGCCTAGAAATGCTTGTGTTATTATACACCCAGTCACATCTGAAGTAAATGATGAGCACCGTAAAGATTTGCTCTGGGTTCCTCTACCGTTCGGAATGTTAAAGTCTCTAAAAATAAATTGGGAAGCTTTGGCCGAAGATAAATAAAAGAAAATTGTTTGCAAAAATTAAAGCAGTGCTATAACCTCAACGGTTACCCAACCGAAACACACTCTTATGCATTCCAGCTATCAATATGTCATAAAATTGGTATTTTACTGGTCGGCATTACGTGTTTCAGTATGGCATCATGTAATAGAGATTTCTTTTTATAAAATTTGTTTATTCAAATCGAATGCCAAAAGCAAATCATAAAAATGATTTAATGGCCTAGCAGTGAATTTGAATTATTTATTGTACGGCGGTTTTGACATTCACTTTTAATTGAATGATGTGTGCAGGACCTTGGGACAAATGAAAGCTACATTTTCAGATCGGATTGAGATGGGGAAGGATTTACATCTTATTTTAGTCAACACAATATGGGTCTTTTCGGTCCACTATTTCCCTCACATCTAACTTGAAATACATCTACTGCCCGTGCCATGCGAAAGTTGAACATTACATAGCAATATGCCCCTTGCGAAAATGATCCATTTCTGATAAACACGGTTCATTTCTCATGAAGTTTTATGTGAAATTCAACTTTTGCATGTGGCAGGCAGTAAACCGGAGTACATTGAATGCTGCTGCGTTCTTCATTGATTCGGAAACAGTTTTATGACAAAAAAACTCACTTGAATTGTGAGTTTTTTGACAAGTGTAGTTACGTATCTCGCCTTTCGGCTCGGATATGTGATCTCTTCATTTATCGAAAAGACAGTTATCGAAGCTAGTTGTTCAAAATCACACTTTTATGAATTCGATTTTATCACAAAAGGGTTTCTTTATGTAATGGAGTAGAAGGAGTACTTTCGCAGCATCCAATGTAAACTTCTATTTCCCTCAAAGATAAAAAATAATTTCGAATTTTTTTCCTTTTGCCATGTAACTTCATTATACTAGAATTGTCTTCTTCTTCACCGCTTCATTTTTGCCTACGACTAGTGTTTGCAAAAAATTTTCTGATTTTCTTTTCATTTTGACTGTACCCCTGGGTAATGATTGATTATCATTTCCCAGGGATTTCACGAGTAAAATATCATACCCTACTGGTTTGGAGATTGCTATTTTGAGCTGTGTGGTTGCATCACTCGCCTTCGGCTCAAACTGCAAACGTCACACTTGTTCTCAAATTAGTTAGCCCGAATCACTTTTGTCGCTGTTGCATTTGGCCGGCCCAACTGTGCTTTGGTCTTCACCTGTTACTCACTTTAGGGATGTCTATCGAAAGAACTTTTCTCGCCACGTTGCTTTCGTCGTCGGAGTAGACTTTAGCAAACCATTCGTTTCTCGTTTTTTACTTTGCCCACGATGATGGTTTCTTTCATGTTCAACGTGCCTCGTATCTGTTCATGTTGACTCTTGATGTGATCCAACTTTGTGACGCCAAGGGACATGCGGCACATTTTCATCTCCGTTGTTGTCAGATGACTTCCATGTTTTTTAAACATAGTCCAGCATTTTGAACCACAAAAGTGAAGTGAGTGCAGGTCGTATCACCGTCGAGTAGATTTTGCCCTTGATTTTTGGTATCATAGACTTGTCGCACGATACTCATGAATTTTGTCGCCATTCAAACCAGCCCACACTGATCCTATGATTCACGTCTTCGTCACAATTTTCCATCTCGTTGCTCGGTAATCTTGGAGCTGGTGCATCTTCTTTCACCTTTAAAAAATGCCTTAAATTGATGAAGCTTTTTGTAAAAATTTTCGGAAGTAACGCAAATAACGTAAGGCTCTAGTAGACCGTAGCAATCAGGAATTTTTCAAATCGGTTCACTGGACGTATACGTTACATACAAACAGAATAAATTTGAATTTAGCGCTTACTTTACGACGACGGCGTTGTATATCTGTACACGAATATCACACACACATTCAAGAAGTTTGTTTTTCAAGTTGCTGTTCGACTTTGCAAATCTAGGTATTCTCAGATCGATGTTCAAAAGAAGTACAGAATTGTTGGCTTACTGGAGTTTTGTTTTAGTTTTGTCATGCGAAGCCGGTAAAGCTGTGTCAGTTTCCAACATTCGATTAGCCATCTGTTATCGAAAGTAATGAAAGAGAAAGGCGATGATCTACGGCTGTATAGAAAAAATAATGGCAAAGTTAATGAAGTACAAGATTTTGCTTCGAACTTCATGAGACACTATGACAACCGAAGTAGCAGACTCAGAATCATAATTACTGTGATGAAAAACGCGATTCTATGCTCTCTCTATGCATTCCATTTGGTGCTGCTTAGCAGCGCCACCTGTTTATCATTTCTCTGACACATTGATACAGATTTGTTGACTTTGACTTACGAACGTATCGCGGATTATAATTAATCTATAGTCGCCTCAAGTGAATGTTCCATGGGCCTAGATATTGCGTATAAGAATGTGCACCTGTCACCCAGGAACGTTGTCTGGGCAATAAGTTGGGTATTCAGAGTTTATAAGAAATTCTTGGCAGAATTATGAAAATTTATTCGGTAATGATATGCGCCACTGAATGTAAT